>VCJN01001259.1:0-70495 GCA_006384855.1 Tetraselmis striata | reverse complement strand
TTCCTGCGGCGCAGCAGTTGGCCAAGGGCTTGGTTGGACGGCTCTCGGTTTGGTGAGGACGAAGCCCCACAAAACACGGGGCAGGGGCAGGGGGGCAGGGCGCCCCGGAAAAATAAACGATATGCTTAACGCCTTTCATGCTCGATTCTTGCGAGCGCGCCCAGCACTAGAGTCCCCCCCTCCCCCCCTCCGCCCCCCCCCCCCCCCCCCCCCCCCCCCCGTCCTCCCCCTCCCTCGCCCGCCCTCCTCGCCAACCCACCTTTTGCCTTTTACCGATCGCCGATCGGTCGCCCCTACTCCCAAACTCCGCCCCCGCCACTGCGCGGCTCGCTTCGGAAGAGCCTTCAAGCGCTGCCTCGCGCCGCGCCAGGCCGGGCGGCCAGCGCTGGATGACAACCCTCTGCGTCCCACTTAGCTGTTGCCGGTCGGGGCAATCCCCCCTCGCAGCTCTACACGCAGATGGGTGGGGGGGGGGGGGGGGGGGGGGGGGGGGGGGGGCGTCCCGCTACGAAACGAGCGAAGACGGAACGAGCTCCCGGGCCAACGGTCGCTGGCCGTTGGTCGTGCTCTGCCACCCCGTCTTTGTTCGTATCTGCCTGCTGTCTGTCCGCTGAGCTTTGCGTGGCAGGTCCGCTGGTCACGCTGGTCAGCAGGATGGTGACCCGGCCCGGGCGGACGTCGCCAGGATCCGCCTCTCGCTGCTCGCCGGTCACCGGGTGGATTTCGCCGATGACCACCGACCCACCCTCAACTGCCGGAGTGCCGGACGACGGCGCGCCGCAGCCGTAAATATGCCATATCCATATCGTAATGGTCGATGAATGAATTCGACAAGGTAGTCCATCCCACTTCGAATCAACTATTAACTACTCTACCGAGTCGCTAGTCGAAATACATACTAAGATGATGAAAGGCGGAGGGGGGCCTGCTAGTCGCGAAGTGACATCATATTGCCATGCATTAAATATTTAAGCACCAGGATTGCAATAGTAGTAGCGACTAGTTCATCCGATTTGATTCCTGTAATACACCCCTCCACATAAGTCCGGGTTTTGCATTTTCGATCGCAAAGCGCATGCATGGGCGAGGATAACGCCGGCTGCATGTGCATACATGCTAACTACAGTGGGAATAGTTCGGGCGAACGCCCATTGTGCGCTTTATACCCACCCGCGCGACAACACGACCATTTGTGGGCGCCCTTTCAAAAACGCGAAATCGGTGCATGATGCGTTGGCGCCAAAAAATTGTGGGTTGCGCCAACCGTCCAAACCTATGGAAATAGCGGCACTCGTCGCACCAAACTCGGTGGATACGGCCCTTGGCATAAGTTGCACACACCGTGCGTGTAGGCCACTGAAAGCATGTCGCTATAGGCACGACGAGACACCCCAACGACAAGTTGGCCACTACGGGGAGCAATTTTGGGGTGAAAATGCTGCTGTTTCTGTGGCGAACGCACGTAGGAGAGGCGCTCGATGGCCCCCTTGGCGTAGGGCAATGCTCTACTATGGGGGCGCGTGGTGGAATGCCAGTTGCACCGTTTCGTGGGCGGGGTGGCGCGGTAGGGGCGTGGACTTTAATTAATATGAAATTCCTTGAAAAATGCTGTGGAAAATGGCATTTTGGCTGGTAGATGTGTGTATCGCTAGGAGGCGGCACATGCCAAGTGTTGGTGATTCGTGGTCATCCACACACATAACGCTCTCGCACAGCCGAGTATGGGGCTTAGACACGCACTTGGCGCAAAGCCACGCGCCCGACATGGGTGGGCACACAAGGCGGTGAGGGGCAACTTGGATGATCATCTTTGGGGATTTTTTCCGGGGCCCCAAAAATCGAATTTTGGATTTTGAAAGATTAATTTCGACGCAGATTTGAACGAGGAATCGCGTGGTATTTTTAAAACAATTTTCCGAGCAAACCCTGAGAAGTTATAGCGTTTTAAAGCGAAGGGGGTGTTGCTGCGCGTGGCCGACACTGATGCCACGCCAGTATCGCAACGCGACATGTACTGGCCGCCGCCCACACGGCTGCACCTCAACCAAATGCACCCGAGCCCCTCGCCAATGTGTTTCCTCACGCGTTCATGGCCATCCCGCCGTTTGGTTGTTTATTCACGCGCGTCGGCGTGTGCGTGATACCGACCCTGGTTTTGGTGCAGTTGCAGGCGACGCCCATCCACGCACCAAGTGCAGCGTGACACCCTAGTCAAAGGTCTTTAAGCTTCGGTTTGAGCCACTCGTCATGCAGGTTTTATCAAACCCTCTGAGATTCCAGGGTTTCATCTCATATACCCTACGTTCAGGTACCCTAGACTTCTGAAGTCTTGAGACTGCCGAAAAGGGTACCCAAACTTATGTGCAGGGGTGTATAACATCATCCGTAAGCATGGCTGGTTTCGGAGCATCCAGTAGAGTAATCCATACACCCGTGAGCAGACCCCTGTAGACCTACACACCTACCGCCCGTGTGCGCAGGAATATCGACATTCAGCAACCGGCATCAACCGGTGTGCATGAATTCAAACATTTGACCTGATTTTGAGTTATTTTACTAACTCATACCGGCGCATTTTACTGGTACAGGCATTTAACCGTGATGCTATGTGCGCGAACAGAAATAAAGTGCTTTCTTTTTGAGGCCGGCCGCCGGCAATGACACTTGCATTCTCACGCTGGCAGTCTACAATCTTCCTTGACAGATTACCATCTTCCTGGTATTAAAAGTCAAGTTAAGTAAAGTTCGTCCCGGCCGGATCTTTGGCCAAAGCCGCCCCTGCTCTAGACCTCGTGCGCCAACTGCAGTCGTAGGTCTGGCATAGCCATTTGACCGTTGCCTCATTCGAACCCCGAAGGGTAATGCATTAACCGGGTAAACCTGGGACATGGGCCCGGACAATATTGCCCTGAAATGACAGAGCCGGGAATCGATCCGTGGGCCTCCGGAGTAGGAGACCACGGTTCTACCGAGCGGACAGACAAAGAGGCCTGAAACGATTGCTGGTATTACAGGAACAGTTACCTGTAATCCAGACAGACGGCATAGGCGAGCTTGGACCAGCCAGCCTATCCGCGCATCGGCCCATTTTTCAAGTCCTTATTGGAGTCGCGACGTACCCCGGCTCCGAATCACTACGTATTTATTGCGAGATGAGACAGTACAGGTACGGATATGCAGTGACGGCTAAGCTGTCACGGCCCGGCCGGTCTCAAGCCGCCGGCTTACATATTCGTAGTCACTCGCTCTACCACTGGGCGCCATAGTCAGACTAAGTTTCCGGGTCGATGGTCGGATTGACCAGGGAACTTGTACAAACCAGGGATCTTCCTGCTACAATCTTCCTGGTATCTTTGGCAGAAGGGGTATATTGGCATAACGCATAGCAGCAGTGGCCGCGGCGCCAAGAGCAACACCAGCCTCGTCCGGCCGCGGACACATATCAACAATATGGGCCACAGGCGCCACCACCACCTTGCTCAATGGGGTGGCCAATTGACAGCGGCCGCGTTTAGCTCTGACATGCTCTAGTAACCAAGCGCACAAATGCCTTCCGCACGTTAATATGATAAGCCTTGCTTCCATGCATCGACATTTATTACAACACACCCAAACAGGCACGCAGATAAGCCACAAATCGCTAGCTGCATACAGTGTTGAGTGTGCAAGAGTGTCAGCCAGCTACGCATACCGCAGCATTTCGAGTCAAAGTGTCCACGTGCCGAGCAGACAGACATTGGCATGTGGCGGTGGCCTAGGGACCAGGGCCACCCCGGTGTTCTGCAGATGAAGGATGAGGGAAGAGAAGCTCAAGACCAAAAATCATTAAAAAAGGTGTAGTTACAATGATTACTAATTGGTAGTTGGATCCGTGAGGAGAACCTACTGCCAGCAGACCTGGGGCTGCCCCCGGGGCTGCCTGGAAACGCGGTGCCTGGAAACGTGGTTAGAAACTAGGGGACAGCCGGGGCTGTTCCTCACACAAGGCAGTATTTTCACGCGCATGACTCGACCATTATCCATGCATGCATCCAAGCGTGCCTTCCAAAGAGCACCGCATGAGGGGTAGCTTACATGACATGCCCACAGGGAGCCGGAAAGCGGCGCATCAGGTACCGGTAAGAGACCGTCCGTGCGCCTGTATATCCCGGCTGGCCAAGCACTCAGCCGCCAGCTCACCTTTGCACCGCGCATGTGCATACGTAACAGGCGCTCAGTACCTCCAAGGGCGGATTCCCCATGGAGAGGGTTGCCAGGGGGCGCTCACTCCTCGTCGTCCGACTCCGAGTCCTCTGACTCGCTAACGTATTCATCGTCATCGTACACCATCTCCGGGTTCAGGAACAGCCCGAGATCAGGCGCTTCAGGCGGCGACGGCGCAGCAGCGACCGCTTGCGCGGGCACCGCGGTCGGCAGCGCACTGGCAGGGTGTGCGGGCAGCGGCGCGTCCAGCTCTGCAGCGGCAGATTACGCCGATTAGAGAGCTGAGCGGGACCCTCGCCCCGAACCTCATTACCTCCCCTGCCTTCCCATTGACCTCACGTGAGCACTCACAGACACGGACACAGACACACACAGACACACAGACACAGACACAGACACAGACACACATAAAGATACACACACACACACACACACACACACACACATAAAAACACACACACACACACACACACACACACACACACACACACACACACACACACACGTGCGCACGCACACACATGCTATGCAGAGTGACTGCACCACTGATAAGGGCACAGGGAGGGGGGGGGGGGGGGGGGGGGGGGAGACCTGGCAGCGGGTCGCCAGGTTTCCAGCCAGGGGGCATCTGGGGGATGATATCTGCGCATTATCATCAGAGCTCAGCTACAGGTCGCACGAGGGCTGCGCCACTGGCGCTGATGCATGTCCAACCCCAGTACGGCATCATTATTTGCGTGTATGGCGGACAACGTGCACACGCATCCATTCGGAAAGGAGAGAGATCACAGGGTAAATGGCCGGGGAGGGCCTGGCCGCGCCTGGCAAGGGGTCTCCGGGCTTCCAGCCTGGCGGCATGGCGGGGACAGCCGCACTCTGGCCCTGACCAGCTGGCTCGACCTTGCCGGCGGCCTCTGCCACGCTGCTGGCCCTGGCTGCCGCCAGCGCCGGCGCTGCCGCCGCCTGCTCCGCGCGCTGGGAAGCTTCCAGTGCTGCCATTTTCCCTGCACAGCGCGCCCGTGGACCGCATCGCACCACTCAGCAATTGAAATGAGAAGGGGAGGAGGGAGTTGGTGAGAGGTGGGGTTGCGCGGGAGGGGGCTGCATCCATGGCGATGGTGCATAGGAGGGGGCTTTTTGTGTATTACTGAGGCATTCCGGGGTAGGATGGGGCAATAGGCATAAGGGCTGTGAGCGCGGGAGGCGGGCCTTACGCGCGTGCGCATGCAGCTTGGAGCGCATGAGCTGCCAGTCCTGCGGCGCGGGGGGCCGGAAGCATGCCTGGCTGCCGGAGGGGGGTGCAAACGTGGTGTAGCTGATCTTGTGCGCGTACGCCACCACCTCCTTCGCCAGCTCCTCGCCTGAGGAGCGAGGACGGGGCAGGAGCGCATCGCTTGTCATCCATCCTAATCGACGCCGATACGCTGCCATTCGAAGGGGGCAAGGGGGATGGGGGCGAGGGGGCACCTGTCCCGGGGTAGCTGCTAAGCTTGGCGGCAGGGGCGGCCCGCTGGGTGTCTATCTCGGTCCTCAGGGTGTTGCAGATGGAGCGCAGGCCGGTGATGAGGCTGTCCGTGGTGCGGCACCGGTTGGCCCAAGCCGCGCGCTCGCGGCTGAGGCCATCCTCCCCGCCCTCAGCCTGGCCCTCCGCCCCGCCCGCCACCTCAGCGCCCAGCGCATCCTGCGCCTCCACGAAGCTGCGCAGCGCGGCCTCCAGGCCCGGGCCATCCTCCTCGGCGCCCTGCACCGCCTCCTTGAAGCGCTGCGCCGCCGCCTCTACATCAGCCAGATGACCGGCGGCGCCCGCTTGGGAGCCGCCGGGCATGGCGCCGCCCGCAGCCCTGCCACGCGGCCGCTTGGCCGCCTTCTCGTCCTCCATGCCAGTTGGCAAGCGGCCCCAGCCCGGAGCTGCGCACGCCGGTGGTGCAGGACTCCCCTCCACCCCCACGCCCCCCGCACTTGGCTCGGCCCCTGCCGTGAATACGCCACAGGCCCCGCCCCTCCTCAGCCCGCGTTCGCCAGTGCCAGTCTGAGCCAACTCCGCGTTCTATCACTGGAGTCTCAGTCCAGTTAAGAGGCCCGACCACTGCCCTGTACACGAGACTGGGCGCCAGCAGCAGGTCGGCCATGCAGCGCCGGTGACGTGAAGGGCCCCGGGGCGGGGAGGGGGGGGGGGGGTTGTGTCTGTTGGGGACGCTGCGATCAGCTCGCACGACAGTGGCGTGAGGCACTGAGGCAGCAAATAACGATGCCACTCGAGGATACAGCGCCCGGAGCTTGACGGATAGACCTTGCAGTTAGGCGAGAATGCGCTTCTGAACAAAGCCGCTACAACAGCTGAAGGAGTGATATTGTTGCGAGGTAGTCGAGGCTTGAGTGGCCGGTGATAGGGAATGGGCCGAGGTGAACGGGTGATGCGGCGCGCTGTAACGCGCCACCGCGAGGTCAGTCTTCTGTCTGGCCGCCGCCTGTCCACGGCCCATCAAGCAGAATCGGGCACACCCCTGAAGGCTCACTCCTTGAACCACCTAGCCACTACTCGTTGTTGGGACGGTGGCACCGGTTGCCGTGACTTGCAGTCGCTTGGAACCGTGCGCACCCTCACTGAACAGCTCTACTACGTCGGGCCCCACAGTGTACTCGCCGTGGGTAGAGGCTGGCGCAGCGCATCGGCGGCGTCAACCCCCCGTCCCCAACCTCAGCCCGTTGGCCCTCTCCACCGGCTGCGATCTCCCGTTGCGCCTGAAATCCGACGACTTGTTCTGCCAAGCCGTTCACCAGGCCGGTAGCAGCTGCGCACATCAGGAGCGGCAGGTCACACTCCGTGGCATCCATCTTCTCAGTCGTCTACCGCAGCCATGGGTGGCAGGCGTGGCGCGCTCGCGCTGGCACTGCGCGGCGCAGTCACAGCCCTGCGGCCGGCAGCTGGCAGCCCCGCCGCGGTATTCTCCGCTTGCCTGGCGGCCTGCCAGGCGGCGGCCCCGCGGTTGCTGGCAGCGGCCCCCGGCACGGGGGTTCCGGCAGTCGGTGCGCCGCTCGCGCAGAAGCTCCGCACAGCTTCAGGCAAGGCCAGGCGCCTACCCTCAAGAGCCATCACCCCCCCCCCCCCCCCCCCCCCCCCCGGTCTAGACCCCTCCTCGCTCCCCGCGCGAGGTGCACGTAAGGCATGCGACTCGGAGGATTTCAGGCGCACTCTGAGCTGCTCACACCAAGCGCCGCTGTCTAATGCAGGTGGCCTCCCCTTTGCGGCTCGTGGTGTGAGCTCCAGCGCCCCCCGGCACGAAGATGCCGCCCAGCCGTCCGCCAACCCGCTGCAGCAGACGACCCTGGCCTCCGCGCTGCCGGACAGCGAGGCCGACAAGAAGCGCGCCGCCTTCTGCCACAAGCGCAAGCTTGAGATCAGCCCGCAAAAGCTAAATGAGGCGGCAAAGCTGGTGCGTTCCTGGGGTACCGCGGCTCGAACTGCTCACAAAGCTCCCCCCCCCCCCCCCCCCCCCCACCGGGCGTTGCGCCATCAGCATGGCATGTCCCTCTATCATCCATACCCCCTCTCTTTGAGACCACTCATTATACCCCCCCCCCTCCCGGCTCCAGGTCCGCAAAATGCACATCAATGACGCGCTCATCAACATGGAGATCCGCGGCAAGAAGTCGGCGGGCATGGTGAAGGACGCGCTGAAGAGCGCATTCGCCAATGCCGTGAACAACCACAGCATGGATCCGGACAAGCTCATCGTGGGTGAGCGCCAGGGCAGCGCACGGCTGCCCCGGGTGGTGTGCTGTCCTGATGTGATTGCGTGCATGAAAACTCCCCGCTTTCTGCTTGGGGTATATCATCGGATGGCGCCGAGTCGAGCCCCTGCCCTATTTGCTACTCAAGTATGTGCGTTCAAGACCGTTGTGTTGTTTAGATTTGTTTTGTTGCAACGTTATTTGTCTCTTATTTGTCCGGGAGTTTGCCGGCATCCGCCCTCTGCCACGGCCCTCTGTAGCTAGAGGAGGCGTTACAGCATTCTCCCCTTTGAGCCATGTTCCCACTAGCTATCTGGACGGTGCGTTTGGGATTGCTGCGGCAGCAAGCTCTCCGTAGTTCCTGCCGGCTTCTTTCCTGTGGATACTGCATCGGCAGTCCCGCAGGGCAGGAGTGATTGCTATGGCGGTGTTCGCTCTCTGGGTCTTTTGTCTTATTCGAGGGGAGGGGAGGGGTAGCGGGGGGTGAGTTGCCGCGGCCTGACGTCATTGCCCGCCCTTTCCGCAGCGGAGTGCTTTGTGGGCAAGGGCCGTCATCTGAAGCGGGTGCGCATGCATGCAATGGGCAAGAGCGCAATGATGAAGAAGTACCGCGCCCACCTCACGGTGCCCCCCCCCCCCCCCCCCCAAACTAAACAACAACAACAACAAAGCAATCGCAGTGCAATGCCATGTACGCGCGTCGTGTCACCCCTTGTCTCTCCCTGTCATTATCAAAAGTGTCTACGGAAAGTCACAGCAGTCGTGATGGACGGAGCACATCGGCACTGGCTTCGTGTCCCGCTTAAACTCGGCGTGATGCCTGTGGCGGGGCAGGTCAAGCTGGAGGAGAGCGACGACGTGGCCGCAAAGACACGGGTGGTGCGGCCGCTGCTTGAGCGATCGCGCAAGCAGGTGGCGGATTCGCAGTGATGCGTGACGGAACCACTGCCGCGGATTTTTTGTGTAAGAGATTTGTTCCCTAATCGCATAGGGATTCGCCGCAAGGGAATGGCGCCAAATGGTGTTAGGTGAATAACAGCACACTGGGCAATACTTGTACTCGTCATTTTGGGGCCAACGCAGCAGGGAAGATAACCTACCGGGTGTAATACAGCAGTCTCGCACTGTTAGATCGCCGATGTAAAGCACCGAATTAACGTCTGCAAGTAACGCCAAATACGTATGGAGTAAGACAAGGGCATTGATACATATGCCTCACATCTAGAGTACACAAGCCGACAGGGCGACGGATGATAACTAACAGAAGTAATGCAGCCCTGCAAGGATCATTATATACACACAAGTATACATTAATGGTACTCGATCCGACCCTGCTTGCTGTGCTTATCTCGAGTTGCTGGACCCCGGCTGCTTTGACCCTGCAGGGACACTGCCGAGTGTATACTCGTACGATTACCCGCCAAAGAGGGCACCGCAGTGTCAGAGTTAGCCACCGCCCGGGATGCGGGCGCGCGGGCGGGGATGATGATCTGCCGGCGCTACTCGGTCACGGACTGATCCGGTAGTGTATGCGCAGCATAGGATGTACTGCTGGGCCCGGGTGCCTTGCAGAAGAGCCAGGAATAAATCCACCGCTGAAAGCAGTGCTAAGATGACATCAACACAGGCAAATTTTTTAGTAGCATATGGAGATCCTGGTAGAGCGTCCTGCACCCGTGTTTCTTGACTACCCAGGTACCTAGCACCAGTAGGCTATTTGCCAGTGCAAATTCTCACCAGGTATCTGGAGACGACACTAACTAGAGTACTGCACATAGATAGAGAGAGACACGCGATTGTGTATACGGGTCACCAGCAGTATCTGGAGATACTGCACATGTACCCAAACATCGCGTTTTTTTTTCCACATCACCCGGAACAGGCGGCGCAGACTGCTGACAACATTGAAACCCCTGCAGCAGAGTCTCTACAACGGCGGTGTATTCGGCAGCGATCCAGTAGCTACCCGGCGTATGTGATCCAACGATCCGTAGTTGCTTCCAGGTACCTCTATTCCGTAGCGATCTAGTACATAGCGTGGCAGCGCTGCCGCCGCGTGAGAAATATTTATTGACGCAATACACACAAACTGGACGATAAGTGATTAGAGCGGTCAACAGGATGCATTGATTTAAATCCTTGTATGTTTTATTATGTTGTTATATGTACGTCGGCACTCATAATCGCACGAGCCGCTCCTCCCCCCCTCCCCCACCCCCCCGACCGGCAGCTCCTCATCCTGCCCCTCAGCTATGCTGGCACTCGCCACTGCTCACGAAGGATCCCCGATCTCCGTTCTCGCTTCGGAGGGCGGTCGCATATCAGCAAGAGAGAGAGAGGGAGATTGCCAGGGTTGAGGCGTGGAGCGTAGTTGTGGCAGGGGGTAGAAGAATGATTACAAGTTGTGCTGCGGGGGAGACATATGTTTGAGGTGGACAGGTGAAGAGATGAAGCCACCCGCGCTTTCGCTACGTCATTCTATTGCGATTATTGTACTACCTAACAGGCATCATTAACTGTGATGATTGCTATATATCATATGATCATATCATATATATCACATCACATCACATATATCTGATGATGATGTAGAAGGTATCAAATGTTATTATATGATGTATATATGAAAATTGATGCAAAATTATATATATGATATGTGTCATATTATATATATACATATATGTATATGTATGTATATATCATATCTATCATTGCAATCTCCTCTACATAATGTACATTATTATTCTATCACTGCTATATCATTGACAATTACTATTTATATATCGTTGTATTATTGTGATTGTATTATTATTCTACCACCGACCGGGGTCATTAACTAAATGGGATACTACACGCGTAGCGGCTGAATGTTTTTTGGGCTATGCAGGCTTGGTTATCCTCCGGGTTTCATTGTCCTGGGCTCGTCGCACAAGTCCTACGATGGAAGTTGTATCAGTACCGGTAGTACAGTTCGCGCTTCTTCTGGCTTTTTTGTAATTCACGCCAGTACTCCGCACGAGCAGTACGGGGGTGCTATTAGAGTACTGTACTGTAGTTTGTACTTTGTTTTTTGGCTGCATGCTCCTTCATGCGGCGGCGAATCGCTGGCGACCAAATATGGGATCTGATACGATTCTGTATCCGAAACAAACGCTGAAGCTTTCGCAAGCTCCCAGGCTGCGGGCGGACGGCGCGGGTTGCCGGGTTTGCTCTCGTCGGCGCTCGCGCTTCTGACTTTCGTGTCGCGAATTCGCTGGTTGGCTGTTAATATCAAGTAACGCTGATGGGAGGACGTCCACTAACGCATAGAGGCTGCGGGCAGCAAGCACCTGGGCCGCGAACAGCCGACGGCACGACATCACCCCTGTGCGCTCTGGGCAAGGAGTGTCGGCAATCCCGCACTCTTTCTGTCAATAGGAACGTTCGATACACCTCGCGGAGAGCCGGAGAGCGTGTTTCGCCGGTTGGCGGCCAGTGACAAATAAATATATATCGGCGGAGGGTTCGGTCGACAAAATGCCGTTCGCGGATATTCCGCCGCCGCCTGCAAAGGAGGGCAGAGTCAGTGACAAGGGGGGGCATGAACCGGGTAAGAAAGGAGTGATGAGCAAGCTGCCGCATGTACTTGATCTCGTGCGCTGGCTGCCGCTGATTTTGATGACAGTAATAAAGAACTACGTCACCGCCGTCACCGCTGCCTTTGGAGCCTCGCTTCTCACCATCGGGCTGTCTGGCGTCCTGTTCCGCTGTGACAGCATCAAATGCTGGCCCTATGTACTTGACTGGTAAGGAGACCCCCGCCCCCGCCGCGGACCCAACTCGACTGCACTGTTGTGGTAGTGTTGGAAATCGGTAGACAAGTGACCGCAATTTTCTCCATCATTTTTTGGCATGGAACTCTCGCGTGTCTTACCGCCCATAGACGCAGTGCTACCTAGTCCACGCCGGATTGACATTGATACGAATGAGACAAGAAGAACACCTGACATTTGCCCCTCGTGTGTTGCAACCTGCCGATCACTGCAGCATCTTCGCTGCTGTCTTCGGGGCCATGACCATTCTCGCATGGGCAGATCGAGCACACGACGATGTCTACCAGGCCTGGCATAGTGTGATGTCGTACGGCGGCATTACCATAGGGGTTGCCATCGCGTGGATTTTCGGCCGTCCCTTCACACGGGACAACATGGTGGACAGTATCGGCGATGCCAGCGAGGCGGCTGTGAGGCAGCCGCTGCGCGTCTTTCTTACAAGGGTACTGACCGGAATGTGGCTGCTCCTGTTCCTGGGCATGTCCCTCTGCGCCCTAATTGGCGTCGTCGTCACTCCGCCCCCCAACAAGGCATTTGAGCTGCTCTTCGTGAAACCGGGGATCGTATCATTGGTTTTGTTGGTCTCTGGGATCATCGCCAGCAAGGCGGTCCCTAGAGCCGTACAAAGGTGCGGCAATCGCAGTGCCCCGTGGAGGGAATCAATGGCTCGGTCGGGGCGTCACAACTTCGCAGAAAATGCTACCTGCGCCTCAACGATGCCCCACCTTGCTGCTTGGCAACACTTGAGATAATCCCGAATTTGACATGTTGCACACACACGCAGGAATTCCAAAGAGCTGATGGCCAAAGGAAACATGCCCGCAAAGATGAAGGAGTGGGCTGCAAAATATCCTGAGGCGGCAGCTGAAATGGGGGCCGCGCAGGCTGGAGGTGCTGCTCGCGCCAAGCAGCAGGGATCCACTGCCGTTTGAGCATGGTGCACCCCAGTAGCTATTATAGCATCCCAGTAGTGGTGGGATACTGAGTCTCTCGTGCAGTACTGAGGACCATTGCTGATGGATATCCACAGGCGTGTCACGCATCGCAAGGTAGACAGATTAAACGGGCAGATAGTTATGCAATATCAAGTAAGGATATGGCTACATTGAGTATTGGAACGATGCAGTTGAACTGTGCTTTCATACAGTGATTTTCGTGTACTGCGCCATGTTGTCTTTTTGTTTTTACGCCACTGCCCCTCAACCCCCCCCCCCCCCCCCCCCCCCATCAACATCACCGCCACACACACTTATTCGCGTATATCCCCTAGCCGGGGTTGACACAATTGCGGCTTTGCCAGGTCATGGCGCTTGGGGTTGACCATAGTGCCGTGCTTTCAAAGCAAAGGATGCGCATTACAACATTACAGATGTGCAGCCAGGGCAGCCGCCGGTGGCTTTTTGCGTGTGATGCTGCTGCTACCGACTGTCTTATACCCCGCACGAGCGCTGCCCATGCATATGCCTTCACCGGACATTTTGTATTCGTATTTTGATCTCGCACCTTGCGCAGGGATTTTGCGAACGCCGCCGCGTGCGTGGTACACCATATAGCCAAATATAGCCATACTATCTGCCGTCTATCGGTACCACTACGCCCCGCTATCCGTGCGACATGTTGTGAGCTAGCCGTGCACGAGACTAAGCGGGTATCATCTGCAATTACATCGTGTGATATGCGAGTGTCATCTGCAATATATATGTTATAAATTTATATAATATAAATATATATGCTATATGATATCTGCATTTTTTAAAATCATAAACAATACATCATGATGCATTCATATATACATATTTAGACCCATGTACGAAAATGCCCTGTGTATACACAGGTGATGGTCAAAGTTCCCTGTGTATACACCGGTCACTTGAAATCGCCCTGTGTACACACAGGTCATAGAAAATGACCCAAGTGCGAACATCGCTACCAAGTATGACATATGACCCAAGTAAACGTTTTCACCCAGACCGTTCACAGATGCCCCACGTGCAAACAAGGTGTCGGGTTTTAGGTATCATTGGTGACCCGTGTGTACACAGGTCGGTATCGTAATGACCTGTGTGTACACGGGTCATGATCACTTTGACCTGTTTGTACAGGGGTCATATAAAGTGACGTGTGTGTACACAGGTCAAAGTAAACATGACCCGTGTACACACAGGTCGTTACGGTATCGACGTGTGTATACACAGGCAAAATAATGACCTGTGTGTACACAGGTCAATTAAAAATATGACCGTCCTGTGTATATGTTAAGATCCATGTGGACATGCGGTCCATGTGTACATGGAGCGGTCCATGTGGACACGGAGCCTCCATTGACCCATGTCCACATGGCCCCCTACCATGTACACATGGAGCAATCCGGGTCATATCCGTGTGGACATAGGCCGTCTGTCGGCCCATGTCCACATGGGTCGACCCGTGTTAGCACGGAACGTCTGTCGCGTCCCGTGTTCAAATGGGCCGGTGGCGGGTAAGGCGTTGTTCGGGCAGGCGCCGGATCGCGGTTAAGACCCGGCCTTTGTACGGGCAGGTGGTGGTTGGCGCTGCGGCGCCCGCCATTCTGCGGACGAGTGCCGTGCCGGCGCGGGAGCTGCGATCGGGCGCCAGGTACAGTCGCTATTAAAACCCCCTGCGCGCGGATCGTCCGTGCTCACTCGTCCTCACTCCTCCCCTCTCCGGGACCGCCTCCGCCCGGCTCTGGCCGGCTCTGGTCGATACTATGGGCTTAGGCAATACTGATACTACCGCAGGCGCTCCCGCACCGGAGGATGGGCCGGCCGAAGATCAACCGGAGGTTGAGGCACCATCGGTGGTGCAGGCGCATCGCGACGTCTTCAACAAGGGACTTCGTGAGTATGTGGGGCAACGTCGAGACAACCAGAAGTTGCGGACAGAGGCAGAGTACAATGAAGCCATGCAAACCCTCCGTACCTTCGACCAAACGACGAGAGAGGTGGGGCCCGCCGACATGCCTTGTTCGCAGGTTGCGCCCCCGATATGGGCCACAGACCTCGCGTGTTATCACTGTACATCAGTCTGACGTTTAGCCGACCCGATCGCGCACCAGCCCGCTCATCCCCTACATAGTACAGTTCCCGACAGTCGACTATTTTGCCTCGTTGTTTGCGCCTGTAGCTCCGCTGCTGACGCCGATTCTACGGTACGGCCTGCAACTGGGCGGGCACTTGCAGCCGCCGCCTGTACTGCCGCGCCGAGCCGAAATAAACTGGCGCCGCGCCTCTGCCATGTACTGAGGTGCAAAGTGCTCTTCTTGTTGGACTGTCGAGCAGGAATGATCGCGGGCCTGGGCTACACAGCGCCGCTTCGATATCCTGACCTGCGGAGACTCCGATATGCTCATCCAGAAGGGGGACATAAATGTCCCTCTGGAGCAGGTGAAGCTCGAAAGTCTCGGCGGGATGGTCTTCGAACACATCCGGGATTTGCACCTCAAAGGGGTGCACGCCAAGGTGTACTTTCCTGAGCCCTTCCATTGTCCCGCTCTGCTTGCTGCCACTGCATGTTGGCTACGTACACACCACTAAGTGTACCCTCCCCCAATCACACTGTGCAGCTCAAGAAGCTTCACAAAATGATTCTGGGAAGGTACTGCAACATCCCCAGGCGTGTCGTCAAAGATATGTGAGCTCAGCCTGCATACAAGTGCAAGTCTAAGATATGTGCGTGTTGTGATTGCAGGTGATTGAAAGCACCAAAAAGCTCCTGCCTGGCTGCCAAATAGTAACAGGGAGAGCTACAACGGCGGCATGGAAAGATTCAACCGCACCATCGAGGAGTACATCGCACATTGGAGTGATGAAAACAAGTCCCCCAATTGCCCTTTGACAAGAAGGAATAGCAGGCAGAGGAGCAGGCGCGACAAGAGCAGCAGCCACAAGAGCCGAAAGACATGGATGCCTTCAGAACGCCAGCGCCTCTCCCAGTTGGTGAATGCCCGCAAAGCCGTTGCAGCATTGTTGGCCTGCCATGCTGCGCATGTACTGCGCCATAGCATAAAGTGCTGAGCAATGATTATATTAATGTGATTATGATCAACTCTTTAACTAATGTAACAATCGACAGTAGTAATTATCACTACTCTTATTAACGTATGTTAATATTATATATGTTGGGTTTTATATATAACTGCTGCTGCTGCTATTGGGTTATGTATATTAGGTTATGATGTTGTACGAACTGTTATGATAATGTCCTCTAGCCACGGCCATACCTTTCATTGTAATGTATCTCTCTCTCTCTCTCTCTCTCTCTCTCTCTCTCTCTCTCTCTCTCTAAGTAATACTTATTATATTTGTGTTTGTGTTTGCTGTATTATGTATTTATTTTGAATACTATAAGTATGTAGCAGTGCTAGCTCGTATTCCACAGCATATATATCATAAACACACAAGTGCTAACTTATATTTCCCTGCTCCCCGCTCCTCCGTGTACACGAAAAAGATCTGCCCATCACGTCCAGGATTAGCGTGAACGCGCATCACGATGAGCAGATGCTCTCTCGCAACGAGGACCAGCAGATACTACGCGTCCCAGACCCCAACTTGCCATGGGACCCGGACACATATTGCGCCCCATGCAAGGCTTGGTGCGATGGTGCGCATTGCAAGATTGGGAACTTTATCCCCACAGCCGGCCTTGTCAAGGGTCATCAGTGTACGCGCGGCAATGCCTTCTACCATGTCATATCCACAGGTAACCTGTTGTTGCTGCCAATCTTGTCAGCATGCCTGTTATTTATCGCATGGGTGTGACTGTGTCACTCATGTGTCTTGCACGCAGGTGGAACGGATGATGGCCACTGCAGCAACGATTGCATGGCTGCTGGGACAGTGGATGTGGTGCCTCGCTCTGTTGAAACGACAAGTGCAGCTGTAAGAGGCAAAGGTCTCCCAAGGAGCCACCAGTGCTTCCGGCTGCAGCGGCGGAGGCTACTCCACAAGTCCTCGTGCAAGCATGCGCGGCCGTTGGCGATTGTAGTCCAGTATCTCCCTCCCAGCTGGCGAACGGTCCCGGGCGGCGCGCAATCAGGGCTCAGTGCGGTGCTGCACAGGCCAAGCAGGCTAGGGTGATGCGTGCCCGGGTCGCTGCCAAGGCCGGCCCAGCTCCGGTGGTGGGTGGTCAGAGTGCCGTTGGCAAAGGAGGACCTTGGCAAGGTGGACCCTAGATTCTTGACATGCGTGGTGAGTGAGGTGAGTTGTGTTATGCTCCTCTTGTTGTATACTGATGCCAGTTGCAAGAAATGCTTGATGTATCCTAGTGATGACGCGCACATCTTCTTTCAAATGCCCTCCCCAACCCCCTGTTTTGCAGGTCACAGAATGCAAGTCTTACAGAGTGGCTGTGGACGCAGGTGTTATCAAGACCACATATGGGCAGCAAGATATGGGTCAGTTGCGCAACATTGCACCCGCGCGGGTGGGCTTGGCGGGTGTGGTAGAGAAGTGGAGCAACCAAGCATCATGAAAGAAGATCTCCCTCAGAGAAGGTGTAAGATCTGTGTCACTATTTGGGGGCCGAGGAATGATCAAATGCACATGTAAAGGGCCGCATGCCACCAATGTGTGCAGTTGCCGCAAAGCTGATAGAATATGCAACTCTAGGTGTCACCCTGATAACAACTGCTGTCGGAACATTGAGGACCATGGTGCTGGCACTTGCGCTCAGGGAGCTGCCACCCCAGTCCGTGTAATGAACTAAATTCTAGAATAAAATAAATTTAACCGAAATCTCGCTTTAATTTCACTCTAATGTAAAAGTTAATGGAATCTGCTACTTAATTTGAACTTAATTCAAATCGAATCAATTTTGCCTTAAAATGCGGACAGAAACTTACCATATCACACATGGGCTGGATAGCGTGGATCCATGTGTAAATGGTCCAAGTACCGCGCTCCATGCGCACATGGGCCGGTCCGTTTGTACATGGTCGTTTGTCGAGGGCAGTCCATGTGTACATGGGTCAGCCAACGACCCGTGTTCACATGGACCGTTTCCGGTAAACTCCATGTGTACATGGTACGGGCCATGTGGACATGGGTCAATGGAGGCTCCATGTTCACATGGACCGCTCCATGTACACATGGCCCGCATGTCCACATGGATCTTAACATATACACAGGGCGACCTGTGTGTACACAGGGCATTTTCGTACCTGGGTCTTAACATATGAATATTCAGTCGCTTATTCTCGCGCACGGCCATCAAGGCTCCAGCATCGCACGCGATTAGCGGCACAGCGCACTGGGTCATTCTACCGGTAGTACCCGGGTACTTGTACCTGCCGCCGGTTACCAGTACTATGTCGCAATTCAGACAAGTCTGCATCAGGTACCAGTACCTGCTACCCTAGTCATCGGTCCTCGTAGGCGCTGCCGTGTTACGTCGTCGCCGTCGACGATCAAAGCGCTCGTCGGCGCAACGCGCACCGGCGGCGGCGGCCGCCGTCGTTCGGTCGCCGACGAGGGTATGCATGGCGGTAGTGAGCGAGGTGAGGTTACGGTGGCGCTTACTATTGGCGTAGCAGGGTGACAGCAGCGGATAATCTGCCGTGGCCTAGCAAGAGTATCAAGAGTACCTCCCAGCCGACCGAAGCTTTATCATCTCAGCGGAAGGTGGGCGGCAGTACCCGTGAGGTCGGAAAGCCGGCCAGGCAGGTTTCGGCGCTCCGCGTACCTCGCAGGTGCGCAGCCACTGCCGCAGTCACCTCTTGCCGCCCCACCCACGCCGCTCCACTCGAAAGTTCGAGTACGCCTGTCCGAGCGAGCTTGAACGCGGTAAATGCTGCACATGCGAGTGCTGAAGTGGGGCCGGCAACCTGGGCAGGTACCGGTGCCGGTGCGGGAGCCGTCGGCCTTCTCGGGCGGTTCGTCAGCATGCCGCCGCGCGCTTCGCTGCCTGGGCTCAACAAGAAGCGGGTGAACAACCACCCCACGCGGATACGGAAACTTGAGGGGCGGCACAAGAAGAAGTTGCTAGGCAAGAAGCAGGTGCGAGGGCCTAACCTCTGCGCTGGCCCCGGTGCTGGATCCGCGGGACTGTGCAGCATAGCATGCCCACAGCGGTTCAGCAGAACGCCTACTTGTGACTGAGAGCTGTTTGCTGCGGCACATAACAACTGCCCTGCAGAAGCATGTGGCGGCTGTAAAGGCGGTGGCGGGCCCCTCCCGCACTGGCAAGGCCAAGCGCAAGCAGGCGCACTTCTTGAAGCTGAAGCTGAAGGACATGGCAGCGGAGGGGAAGTTGACAGCGGAGGACTTTGAGATGGCGGACGCTGCGGAGGCTGCGTCCCCAGAGGCCACCGCCCCTGCCAAGGCTGACAAGAAGAAGGCGCCAAAGAGCGGCAAGAAGAAGGGGAGTGCAAGCGGGGGCAGCAGTGTGGCGGCCATGGTTGAATAGGGAGCATGCCTATATGCTGCATATATGGCAATGGCTGCATATATGCTTTAGTAGATATGGTTGTGCATTGCCAACACTTGTAGCAATGCACGATTGCCTTCACACCCAAAGGATGGCGCCCTGATGATTTATTGCAATTGAGTGCCGGCTTGCGAATGGCAAGCGATATTGGCTGTTGTTTCGTGCGCATGATAAAACGACCCGCTGTATTCTCCCTGCATCTGGAGAGTCGAGTGCTGGTGCTTGGCGCCTGGAATGACGCGGCCAGGATACCTGAATCGCCTCGGGGATTGGAATGGAGGGAAAATCAATGGAGTCGCCGGTACGCAATGGCACGCGGACTGTGTGAGCAAACTTAGCATGCACTGGCGTGCACTTCAAGATGGAGCTCGAGTCAAGCGACAGGCACAGGACTATATCAGTGGCCTGATATCGCCACTGATATATTGGCAGCAATATATCATGTCAGTTGATGTAGATATCATTGACGTGAAATACAACATCATTCGATTGTCGTGCCGATATGTGCATGTCAGATATGCGGGATTGAATATTCATGGCACATGCACCATGCTGATGTTCCCTGCGGGCCAGTCCCTGCAGACCTTTCATTGCATGCAAACGAATTTCAGAGGCTCCAAGCATCGGTGTCTGCCGTCCAGGTGGTAGAACTGCAACGTACCGAGGCAGCTGCCTGAATAATAGCGTTGCCATATTGTTAATACTAATATGCTGATGAGAGCGCTGAACTGCTGTGAGTTGTAGCTGCTCTTGCTGCTCTAACAGGCTGCCACAGTGGTACTGCACCTGGGTACATTTAGGATTGCGCTCAGATGGGCAACAGGCTCAAGTGACTGTTGACCATTCATGTCCACACCAACAAAGCATAAAGTACTAGAAAAGTTACATCAAACGTACCAGAACCAAGGTACAACGGTAACTACTAGAGGCCATCTCAGTGGCCAGGATGCCACAGACCGGCTAGGCATGTTGCAAACATGCCCACCAGCCAAGTTGGAGAAACCTAGCCTTTGTAAATCACTTCGTTCTTCCCACCAGCTCCTCACTCGACCTGCAAGGTCGTGTTGCCGTCCTGTGCACTCACACTCAACTGCTGCTGCTTGTCTGTCAGCTGCAGCCGCCTTGTGTCAACATTAACAGGTTATAGGCCTGATCGCGCATGTCCCTGCGCCACTCATCGTTGTTTTCGTCTTCGCTTCCACCTATGTTTCTCAACCTCTGGGTTTCTCCGCTCGTCTCCTCCTCGTCGTCCTCTGGCGTCCTCCGTCACCCCTCGTGGGAATCCTTGCTACCATGTCCCATGCGCGCTTGAAGACCAAGGACTATGAGTCCTTTGCTCGTCCTGGTGATTTTGATGCTGCCTCATGGCTGCTGTGGCAGTTTCAGCTTGAGAGTCGTCTCACCAGCGAGGAGGGGTATTCTAATATCTTTGTCGCTGATGACACCACAACCTCTGAGGACTGCCACGCCCAAGTCTTCCGCCTGCTGCTCAACCTGCTTCCTGGCAGGACCGCGGCGACTCACCTCTTGGACGTCAGCTACCGTTACAACACCCGTAAGGGCTACCACGCCCTGCAAGCCCTCAAGGCCGCTTTTGCTCCGCCACCTGAGACCTACATCTCCACCCTTGAGGGCTCCCTGTCTACCAAGCAATCTCCTCACGAGGACCTCGAATCGTTCATCGCCCGCCTGATGCTTGCCCGCCTGATGCTTGACAGAGCCGGCACGATTGTCCCTGACGCCAAGCTGATCAACCACTTCCGTGATGGTCTGCGTCAACCTGACTTTAAGTCTGAGTACGACCATCTTCTTCGCAGCAGGCCTGACACCTTCCTTGAGGCAGCGAAGGCTGTCCGTCTCACCTCCCGTGCGCCTACCGCGGAGTCAACTGCTGCAGCATTCCTGGCCGCGCCGCCCCCGTCGCAGCCGAGCGCCGTGAAGGATGGCAAATTGAGTGAGGCTGATCTCACTGCCCTGGTCGCAAGACTCAAAGAGGAGCTCTCTCCTCCTCAGCCCGGCGCTAAAGATGCAACCATGTCCAAGCTCGCCGCCATGCTGTCTTCCTTGGCGTCCGGCGGCGCTGGCCACTCGTCTACGCAGCCGTCAGACCGTCCCGGCGTCAACAAGCGCCGCTGCTATTACTGTGGCATCCCTGGCCACCCGAAGCGTGACTGCCGAAGCTACGCCCGGGACAAGGCCGCGGGCCGTGTTCACCCTGATCGCAACCCACCTGCATGAGACGGCCGCGGCCGCCCTGACGCCGCTGGCGACAAGGAGCATGCCCACGTGGCCAAGGAATTTGCTTTTGTGGCGACCTCTCACCTCAACCTGCCCAGCTGCCCCACATCAGCAGAACGTCTGGCGCCCGTCACCACCGACTTCAACGTGATCACCCATTGCACCTTCTGTTGGAGCCGCTCTCACCTGCGCGAGGAGTGCTACAAGCTCCGGGCGGATATTGCGGATGGCAAGCGTCCCATGCTCCCCGAGGCTGATGTGGTGGTTACATCCATCATGCCACTTGCGGAGCCTGCCATGGGTGCTGAGCAGGAGACTGATGAGTCTAAGGCGCCCGCGGAGC
Source organism: Tetraselmis striata (assembly GCA_006384855.1). NCBI lineage: Eukaryota > Viridiplantae > Chlorophyta > Chlorodendrophyceae > Chlorodendrales > Chlorodendraceae > Tetraselmis > Tetraselmis striata. The sequence goes on along the minus strand of VCJN01001259.1, from coordinate 48,721 downwards.
CAGTGGAGTCTGCTGCGGCGTGTCATGAGTCTAAGGAGCCCGAGGAGTCAGGCGAGCCTGCCGCGGAGCCTGACGCGCTGGAGGCGTCCGCTGAGGATCCTGACGCCGAGCCCAAGTCACCTCATCGCCGCAACCGCCATCTGCGCCGCCGCCGCAACCATGCTGTGCGCCGCCGCAACCATGCGGCGCGCCAGGCTGCATGCGCCTTCCTACGCATCAGCGAAGGGGATTACGATGCCTCGAGCGACAACAACATGCCGGGCGCGGTGACTGACAGCTCGTCTGGCGGCAGCTGCACACCGTGTGACTGGAGCCCGCCACAGGAGCGACCTCCCACACATGATGCCGCTGACTACCCGGACGCCGCCCCTCCGTCTACACCGGATGCCATTGATCAACTGATCATGATGACTGCTGTCGACAACCTCTGCGATACCGCCAGCGATGTGGATGTCCATGGTGATGACGGAAATGGCGACAGTGACAGCGAGTGCGAGCATGACGCTCTAGAGCGCGCGTTCCACTGGGCGGCGCCACACTGCGTCTCATCGCCCGGGTGTGTGCTACCCGGCCTACCTCACTCCTACCAAGACCGTTCCCTTCTTCCATCCATGTGGATATACTGCTGCGTTTGCCGCCCAGACGCTGCCGGACATCGCCTCCACACCGCCATTGCCTCACGCCGCCCTTGCCCGCTCGCCGACGCCGTTCCAGCCTCTTCCGTCTGTTACTGATGTCAAGGCCGACCCTGCTGCTTTTACCAAGGGCAAGTCGATTCGAATTTTGTCACTGTGTGCTGGCGCCCTTCACTCCATCGCGGAGGGCCTGGCCGAAGCTGGTGTCACCATTGGCGACATGATCTGCTGCGAGACCGACAAGCACGTGCGTGCGCAAGGCCGGCCGGGTGGAGCAGGAGCGCATGCAAGCCCGCCATCCTCATCAGATCCCTGCCAGCGCCATCCACGACTCCTACGGCCGCATCAACCCTGATGTCCAGTCCATCACTGACGACGAACTGGCGTCCCTTGGGCATGTCGACCTAGTGATTGCCTCACCGCCCTGCGCCCCGTTCTCAGCCGCCAACCCTCATCGCCTCATGCTCGCCGACCCGCGTGCTGGTGGGCTGTACGGTTCTATTGATGTCGTCAAGCGTCTGGCGTCGATGCAGTCTGGTGGCGTCAACTTCATTCTCGAGAACGTCCCCGGTGCTGCGCGCTGCCATGAGATCGTTGAGGCTATGGGCACGCCAATTCTGGTCCGAGCGCACGAGCTTGGGTCAACAGCCAGACGCGATACAGTGGCATGGAGCAACATCCGTGACATCGATTTCTTTCGCGCTCACTCTCAGCAGGCCCAGCGGGCACCGCTGTCTGTTGGGGAACTCCTTACCACACATGGCTTCTCTCCACGGTGGACAGCTCCTTCTCATCTGCAGCATGGCCTCTTCTCGAAGTTCGTCTCCCGCCGGGGCAGTTACGCCTACCGCATGACCACCGCCACGACAGACGCACCTGCAGTGCCCGGCAAGAGCATGCTTCTACTCGACGGCGAGCCTGAAACCCCCTGTTTGGACATCGTGGCTGTGAGCATGGGCTTCCCGGCTGACACATTGGACATCCCTGGTCTCTCGCTTGATCAGCGCCGCATGATGTTGGGCGCCTGCATCGATGCCAACATCGGCAAGTGGCTGGCACTTGCCATCGTTAAGGCCAGTGCGTCAGAGGTTGCGCTACCCAGCATCAAGTCGTTCCCGCTGTCGTGGGTGCTTGACACCGGCGCCACCTCTCACATGGTGGCCAACATCTCTGACTTCGCGGACTACAAGCCCATTTCCCCGCGCTGGATTCACGGACTGTGTGCACGAGCCGTCGGCATCGGCACTGTGCGAACCACCATTCCCGACGACAACGGCACTGCTCAGACAGTCGTTCTTCGCAATGTGTTACACGTGCCGGATCTCGCGTTCCGCTCTGACAACCAGATCTATCGTCTCTTCAGTAGCCGGCAAGCTGAGGAGCAGAATGCCCATCTCCAGATCATCATCAACTCCCGCGGCAGCCGCCTCGAAGTGGGCGATACCGTCTTCCCGGTGGAGAGCGTCGACCGCCTGTACGTGCTGCACAGCCGCATTGAGCGGTCTGGACCCCCAGCGGGCATCTCCCTCGTCTCTGCAGTGAAGCAAGACTCCAAGTATCTGTGGCATGCCAAGCTCGGTCACATCCATGAGCGCGCCATGGACGCTCTGCGCGGCACCGCAGGCACGCAGGTTGACTACTCCACGCAGACGCGTCTACCGTTCTGCCACGCCTGCGCCATGATCAAGGCTACTGCAGCCCCGCGACCGCGCACCTGTCATCCTCGACCAGATGCACCATGTCACATGCTGGGCTGCGACTTCTGGGAGAACCCCACCAGATCGCTGCAAGGCAACTCCTACGTGTTTGGAGCTGTTGATTACGCCAGCAGCTGGTGCTGCATTCTATTTGTCCGCTCCCGCGCCGCCGCTGTCGACTGCCTGCGCCGCGTCCTGGCGATCGCCCGCAGCATGGGGCACACCGTCCGTGCCCTACGTCTCGACAACGACAGCGTGTTCCACAGTCGCGCCTTCATCGCTGAGTGTGACGCTCATGCACTGCGACGTGAGTATTCTGCTCCCTACAGCCAGTTTCAGAATGGGCTGGTGGAGCGTACCTGTCGCACCTTGTGGACCCGGGGCCGCTGCATGCTGGCCTATGCTGGCCTTCCTACCCCGTACTGGCAGTTTGCCATAGCTACCGCTGCCTACCTGCACAACCGCACCCCCAGGAGCACCGGCGCTGCACCCATGTCCATCGTCGCCGCAGCCGCCCCTGATCTCTCCCATTTGCGCGTCTTCGGCTGTCCAGCGTACGTTCATCAACAACGCGCTCAACGCATCAAGTCGGACCCCTCTGCTCGACTCGGCGTCTTTGTGGGCTACGACGCTTTGCATGCGGACGACTGCTACCTCGTCTATTTTCCTGATACCAACACCACCGTGGCAACGCGCAACGTCACGTTCAACGAGCATTGGGTCCTGCCGGCTACCCCTTCACCTGCCACTGATGTGTGGCGGCATGCCACACAGGAGGGAATGATGTGGCAGGAAGGGCATGCATCAACTTCAGGAGGGGCATCTACCTCCGGAGGGGCATCGACCTCAGGAGGGGCATCCCGCCCACTGCACCGTCCCGACAGTGACAGTGATGCCAGCGACAGCGACGAAGATTTCTTCCCAAACGCCCAGCCTGAGCGAGATGAGACGCCCGAACCAGCCAGAGCCGGTGCCCCGCAGCCACCAGCAGTGACTCCCCAGCCTCCTACTCCTGCCGTCCCTGGTCCAGCACGCCCTACAGTGCCAACCGCCCCGACGTCCAGCGGACCGCCACAGCCTGCCGGCTTGTCCCGATCAAGCCGCCCGCGCATCGACTACCGCAACCCCGTCAGTGCCCGCCACCAGGCATGGAGCAATCGAGATCATGCCCATCTGGCAGGCGAGGCACCCGGCGATCCGCAGACGCACACGGAAGCTCTGACCGGTCCAGATGCACCACACTGGCTAGAGCGATGTGGGTAGAATACCGATCCCTCATAGCCAGGAAGACGTGGGTACTGGTGACCCTACCATCCGGCAGGAAGGCAGTCAGGTGCAAGTGGGTATTCAAGACCAAGCGCAACGCCGACGGCAGCCTGGCACGCTACAAGGCGCGACTGGTGGCCAAGGGCTTTAGCCAAGTGCATGGCATCGACTACAACGACACCTTCGCACCTACCGTGAAGTTCACCACGCTACGCATCATATTTTCCCTGGCAGCCCATTACGGCATGGGGCTCGAGCAGACCGACATCGACTGTGCGTTCCTCTACGCAGACCTGGAGGAGGATATCTACATGACACAAGCCCCTGAGTTTGAACAGCAAGGCCCCAACGGAGAGGAGCTGGTCTACCACCTGAAGAAGAGCGTCTATGGCCTCAAGCAGGCGCCGCACGATTGGTACCTCAAGCTGCGCGAGCACATGCTGGGGCAGGGATTTGCTCAGCTCAAGACCGACCCCGGCGCCTACATCTACCGATCCGGCAACACCTTCAGCATTGTGGCGATCTACGTGGACGACATCCTGATCTGCAGCAACTGCACCACTTGGGTGGTTTAGTTCAAGCGCAACCTCGCTGACGAGTTCGACATCAAGGACCTGGGAGCCTGCACCTGGATTCTAGGCATGAAGGTGGAGCGCGACCGAGACGCGGGCACCATCAAGATACATCAAGGGAAGTACGTGACCGACCTGCTGGAGCGTTTCAACATGACAGACTGCAACCCTGCTGATATTCCCAGCGTCGGCAACGATGCTCGCGACTCACCTGCGCTAGACGATCCAAGCATTTTCAGGAGCCTCATCGGCGGACTGCTGTACGCCTCCACTGCCACCAGGCCTGACATCACTGAGGCCGTCAACCGCCTGTGCAGAGCTATGTCAGCCCCAACTCGCGCACACATGGAAGATGCAAAACATGTTTTGCGCTACCTCAAGAAGTACCCTGATCGAGGATTCACCTTCGGCGGGAGCGACGTGCTGCAGCTAGCTGGATGGTATGACTCAAACCACGCCACGATGACCAGCCAAGGCAAGGCCACCTGCGGATTCTACTTCACCATCTGCGGAGGAGCAGTGAGCTACAAGTCGTTGTTGCAGCCTATCGTCACCCTATCCACTGCGGAGGCGGAATACGTCGCCATGGCAATCGCCACTCAGGAGGTGATGTTCATCAGGCAGATGTTGCAGGAGCTGGGACTCGCACTTGACGGCCCTACCCCTATCGGAGAGGACAATCAAGCATGCATCGCTATCGCCACCAATGACGTGACATCCAGTCGTACCAAGCACATGGACATCCGCTACCACTTCGTGCGCGAGGCATGCAAGAATGGCGACATCAGTATCCACTACGTGGAAACCAGGGAGATGGCCGCCGACATGTTCACCAAGCCTCTACGCAACCCTCTCTTCGCCAAGTTTGCTGCAAAGGTCATGCAGTTCATCGAGGAGGGGTGTTAATACTAATATGCTGATGAGAGCGCTGAACTGCTGTGACTTGTAGCTGCTCTTGCTGCTCTAACAGGCTGCCACAGTGGTACTGCACCTGGGTACATTTAGGATTGCGCTCAGATGGGCAACAGGCTCAAGTGATTGTTGACCATTCATGTCCACACCAACAAAGCATAAAGTACTAGAAAAGTTACATCAAACGTACCAGAACCAAGGTACAACGGTAACTACTAGAGGCCATCTCAGTGGCCATGATGCCACAGACCGGCTAGTCATGTTGCAAACATGCCCACCAGCCAAGTTGGAGAAACCTAGCCTTTGTAAATCACTTCGTTCTTCCCACCAGCTCCTCACTCGACCTGCAAGGTCGTGTTGCCGTCCTGTGCACTCACACTCACCTGCTGCTGCTTGTCTGTCAGCTGCAGCCGCCTTGTGTCAACATTAACACATATAACAAAGACATTCCACACAATTGAACTTGACAGGGACGGTAAACCCTTCCTGCCCTGCGCCACAGCTTGGCCTTGCTAGCTAGGTGGTGGGTTGATTTGATCCTCCAACCTGGGCTCTACCTGCATATGTGATGTAGGGAATAACCATAAATATATCACATAAATGAACCGCGGGAATGGGCTGCAGTTTCCATACTCTTTGTACCTGGGTACTGGAAGCAAATCAATAATTCGATTTGCTGCGCGCGGGTTGAGTCGCTGACCCGTGATGATCGACGGTGCTGCATGCGCATGAGATGAAATTGTCGACTGTCTCATCCATATAGTCCACGATACTCAAAGCCACTGCTGGATGTACGTCGTAGGCATCGGCTCGCCACGTCGCTACATGTACTACAGGTACATATTTACCAACCATTCATATTGCGGAATGCCCGTGACTCTGCATCTGACCTGGCCTTTTTGCCTCTCACCTCGCCTGTCTCGTCGGTGTGAATTAGGGCTCTTTGGCAGCAATTCTGCCAGGCTGGCGAAAAAGAAGCTGCCGATAGGGTATCGCACGTCTGAGTTTTGGTGCATGAATATAGACTACTAGCCGGTAATCTTTACTACTAGTACCCGTACCCGTACTGATTCCATGCTGGCGGCAGCAGGTATATATATATGGTCACTACAGCAGTAGGCCACGTCGTCCCACTTCATTTCGTTGCATACGTTGGTCAGTATGTCAAATGCCAGCGCCCGCGTACAACCGAGATTCCGAGAATAAAATATTCAAGGGTTTGGAATATAATGTGGATGTACAGTCGCTACCTGCAGCAGTACTTATATCAGGGGTTGCCCCGGTATAATTGCAGTATTACCGTACAAGTAGTCGCTATCCCACAATGGTCGCTGATCGAGTGATCGCAGCACTACCGGAGGGCGCAGGAATACTCATGTCGCTGGACGATCGTGTTCTCTCTTCATTCGCGACGCCTAGACCACAACCACGCAGGGCCAGGTGACTGGAGCAGACGTTCAGGAACAGCAACACGTATCCTGCCGTCTGTTGAAAGCGGTCCCTTCGATCAGATTGCTGCGCGTGGGCGCCTGGCGGGCGGCAAGCACCAGAACGGAGTACGCCGGGGGAAAGTAGATTTATCAACATAGTACAACATGACGTGGAGGGCAGGAGCAGCGCAATTGGCGCAGGGGAATCCGGCAGCACCAGCCTCTCTGAGGCCCGCACGGCGTCTTTTGCCGCATGGCCCCCTATCCACGCCCATCGCGGGCTTGATGATTCCCCCCAGAGTTTCATGCAGCGCCACCACCAGTGGGCTCGAGACTTGCAGCGGCCTGCAGGGCGCCTTCCGCGGTTGCCGCACCGGGGCACTGCCGGCGCGCCGAGGCCTCCCGCCGCGCCGCGCTGACGCCCTCTGCCCCGGGCGGGCCGCTGTCGGCGCGCTCCGTGCGATCCCCAGGTCGAGCGCAGGTAAACCCCACACATTATCCCCGGCGTGCCGCGCTTGGCAGCCTGCCCAAGCCCTCTGGTGGCGTGGCTGCCCCGACGCACTCGCACTCGCTCCAATTCTAGCGCAAGCCTTGTCCCGGTGTCGCTCTGTGTGGGCTGCAGTCAGCCGCGCACTTGATTCTCATGTACTCCGTGATAGAATAGTTGAGTCTCCAAACGTACATTCCTGCGGGGTCATTATGCACCTGTCACCTTCGGTGCGTGTTGGGCTTCCATTACGGGAGAGAGAGAGCCCCCCCCCCGGGTGTGGGGGGGGGGGGGGGGGGGGGATCTGAAGCCGTTCACCGGTGTGTACGACTGATGGACATTGGCGACTCACTAACATCCGTGTTCTGTCTCTTCCGGTGCCTTCAGATGGAGAGAACAGCCTTTCGTCAGCGTCCAGTCCCCCAGTGGCGGCCCTGTGCTCCGTGGGCCTGGGCGTTGCCGCCACGCTGCTGCTCGCACCAGCGGCGTTCGCCTCGGAGACCGTGCCCGTCGAGCTGTTCAAATCCTTCCTGGTGAGTAGCTGCCCCCCACTCGCGAGCGGCACTCCCTTTCCCACTCTCTTGGCCAGCCACCGTCCGTTGCCTGCGCCTTGTTGTGACAGTACACCTTGGGTCTGACACTGCCCCCCCCCCCCCCCCCCCCCAAAAATCCCACCCGGCCACACCTACCCCCTCGCATGCCGCCTTGTCGCTGCAGGATGGCATTGAGGCTCTTGGCCCGCTGGGTGCCCTGGCCTTCACAGCAGCGGTGCCTTCCCCAGCCCCTCTTGAGATTGCCCGGTTTTTCACGCCTCCCATGCATCACGCCTACCGGATGTCTGCCGGGTGCGCGGACACTGAGCTGACTGCTGGTGTGCGCCGGCTGCAGATCTCGCTGGCGGAGATGATCCCTCTGTTCCCGACGCAGCCCTTCTCACTGGCTGCGGGCCTCATGTTTGGCGGCGTCAAAGGCGCGGGCCTCGTGCTGGCCGGCAACCTAACCGCGGCAACAAGCGCCTTCCTGCTCGCGCGCGGCGTGGGGCGCTCCCTCGCGGAGAAGGTCATCAAGCAAGAGATGTCGGAGCAGGGCGAGGCGGGCGCTGCCAAGAGCAAGTCCATGCTCTCCAACGTCGAGGTAACCCCCTGCGCACCCTCCTCCCGCCGCTTGTCCCTCACCTTGCACGAGGTGCACTCACGCTGGGTACGCCCCCGCAGGAAGCGATCGAGAAGGGCGGCCCCTACGCGCAGTTTGTGTCGGTGCTGCTCCTGCGCCTGACGCCTGTGGTGCCTTTCAGGTGCGCTGCCACCTCCATGCGAGCCTGCTTCCCTGGCTCCCACTCTATCACCGGCCGCTCTTGGCCAAGCATATCACGTCCATTCGGTATCTACGTTGTGTGGCAGCTCACGCCCGCAATTACAAGCCCCGGAGGTGGTGGTGGTGGTGGGGGGGTGGGGGGTGGGGGGGGGGGGGGGGGGTGGGGGGGGTAAATCGAGTTGCGCTAGTTATGCTGCCATTGAGTTACGGGCTGATCACCCGTGTGCAAGAATGCTGGAAAACGTAGACACTACAGTATACTTGTGGAGAATGTTCCCGCGCGTAGCCTGCACCCTTGATGAGAGGCGTGTATTCAGGGTCGTTATGGATGCGTTGGCAGCAGCATGGGTAGAGCATGAGATCTGTCGGTGGAGCATGAGATCTGTCCGCTGGGTGGGCAGGCAGTGCGCCTCCGGTTGTTCGTGCCGAGGCTGTGGTGTTTTGAAGTTCGCACCATGACATCCAGAGCCCCCCCTCCTCACTCCTCCCCTACCATTCGCTGCGAGGAGCAGGCTGTTACTAGGCATGTCACAGGTTGGGATATATCCAGTAGGCGCTGGAAAGGCATCCAGGGGGATGATGCAGATTGAGAAAGGGGCAGGAGGGAAGGGGGGGGGCTGTTGACCACCATGGCATCTGCCTGATGATACATCCATAAGGTCAGCGGTAACATTTACCGGTTGACGCCCCGTTCAGCTGCGCGACATGAACACAAGGATGGCCCTGATGAGCGCGAGTGGGGCTGCTCTCAGAAACTGTGTAAAGTGTATCACCGGAGGCGTCTGGATGGGGGAGCGGGGCAACCGCTAGGAGTACAAGAGCACATGTGACACCGTGCACAATGGTTAGGATTGTTTACAAAGCATCCGAGCGGCGCTGCTGTCCCTGTCACGGATTGCGCATGTTTTGGAGCACGTACACGTAACAGCGTGGGAAATGGGGTGTAGGCCAGCCTTTTCGCAGTGTTTCTTGCGATGCGTCGTCGGCGTCCGTGGCCATAATGATCGTCTGTTGGCCCTGTTGAATGGGCACACTCAAACTCAGCAATCGCTGTTATACTATTTACTGAATGTGTGGAGCTCCCCAGCTCCCTCCCCCCCCCCCCCCCCCCCCCCAGGGTCCTAGATTGAACAGTTCACATAAAGGATTTGCTCCAATCTATACTGCCATCTGTTATGATATGGCAGTTTTCAAAGATTGGTGAGAAGCTTTATGAGATGTTGTCTGTGCATGTATTTTTTTCATGTTAGGGGTGGGGGGTGGGTGGGGGGGGGGGGGGGGGGGGAGGGCGGGGTCAATCACAGCGAGTGGTGGTTGTGTAGGGCGGATCCGCCACCTGATGACAAGCTGACAGTGTGCCCCGATTCTTCTATCTCCCCTGCAGCGCGAGCAACTACCTGCTTGGCCTCACGCCGCTGCCCTTCCTTCCGTTCTTCAGCGCCACCGCCATCGGCATGATCCCATGGGCGCTGCTCTTTGCTTCACTGGGCAATGCGGGGCGCAAGCTGTTGAACCGCGGGGAGGACCTCGGGTCTGTGCTCGAGTCCTTGGGGGAGAAGGCTGGAAGCTACACGCAGACGGCGCTGCTGGTGGGACTGGGCATCTTGGCACTCGGTGCCGCAGTGTGGGGCATCAAGAAGCTCACGCCCAAGGCCCAAACTTCCGAACCAGTAGAGGAGGTGGACGAGACGAAAAAGAGCTATGTGGAGTGAGTGCAGTCCGGGAGCGCAAAAAAGGCGAGCGGCAGATGCGTGGAACCATGAGGAGCCACTTATGCCCATGTAAAATATATGTTGCGAGCTGAGGGTCACATACCCGGCAGGTAGTGGTAGCACCGTTGTGAACACCTAAAAATGGCATGGATGAGATGCCGGCGCCCGCAGAATTTTAACATGAACATGAATGCAATGCCGTGGCTCTGTTGTGCAGGTAACGATGCATGCCTACAAGGAATAAGGAATATAGTGGTGAACATCGCTTGGCGTTGCGAAGCGCAAGACTGCTGTCAAACGTTTAGTTCAAGACCGCCAGAGACCTATGAAAGCGGGGCTGTCATAATCTGTCGGTGGCCCCTCCCCACGGCCGGAAAGGCGTAACGCCGTCCCCCACAGTTGTGAATATTAGTACCCGCACAACTCATGATTGAAGTGTGATATCATTGGTAATATATGGAAGGTAGGGATCGAAACTTGTTGGTTTTGAAACCATATATATAATATATACATTTAGGTATATATGTAATATATATATCATCGTATCCCGCGACTTTTATTTTTTTAAATATACAGCAATTTCCAAAATGAACATCCAGCACTTGCACCTACCATCGCATCATCAAGCACCGCCGCCAGGAATAATTCTTCACAATCCTTAATAATATGTTCAGTGTTTAGAACAGTGTTCAGATGAAACTTATCCAACCTTACTTTCCGTTAGCATCAAGCAATGGTGGGTAATCACTACGACCACACTATGGTCATTATCGAACAATCCTAGGCTCTACACGTAGTTATTACCTTCACATTTAATTCGTGAAATTATTTGGTTATAACCAACAGATTCGTTGCCCCCTACCTGTTGGGACAGGACTTAAAGGCTTCGCATATGTTTATGTTCGCCGCAACAGGTATGGGCTGCATCCCTTGCAGCACAGCACATTACGAGGGGTTATGAGTGACGCAATACTTAAGAAGCTAGAAATTTGTGATTCAGGAGCTAGAAAGCTGAAAAGGAGCTAGAACGTACCAACTATGAACACCGCAACTAGTAGGAGCATGTGCTAGTTGCCAAGGCCAATCGAGGGACTGTCATGTAATTGTCATCTTCACATTATCAAGTGGTAATTAAGGGAGCTTAATACCGCTAGCGACTAAAAACCGTATCATGGACCATGCCCTAACGTGGACCGTTTGCCGAAGACGGCCCCTCCCAGGGCACAGGAGACCCCTTTGAAGCCCCGCTAGAGGGCCCTAGACCTCGGCTGTCAGTGGCGACTTGGGCGGCTAATTTGACTGCGCTGTGTGTCAAGGGGTCAACAATGTAATCATGGGCGGTCAGAAAATTTTCAGAACTGCGGCGCAATCGACTTTTCCGACTTGGGAGCTGCGTCGACTGTTCCAAACCCCCACAGTACGTTCCAAAGGGCCAAGGGAGGCCTTGGGAGGGTGTGACAGCCGGGGGGCAGGGTGTGGGACGCTCGCAGCGCGGTATCGAACAAATGAGATCTGTGCGCGAGCGGTAAGATCACGCGCACCAAGCGATTCGGGAAGCAGCAGTATCGCGACCGCACCGAGTACTGAGATATGTTGGAGGCTGTGAAAATGGGAAGGGAAGGCAAGACAAATATCCATGGCAAGTCACTGCGCGCGCCCGCAGAGGATGCAGACATTCCGTGGGGCACGTTCATGCGTTGGCTGAAAGACCTGGAGAATACCGCTGCCGGCAAGCCCAGGAAGTTTGATGACCGCCACGCTTTTGACAGATGAGCAGGAGGAAATGCGTATTCAAGCAGTTGTGCTGCATGCGAGCAATGCAAATGCACTTCAACGGGATGCGATCCAAGATTGGATTGCACTGCGCATAAAGATGCCAGGATATGCAATGACTAAAATTGCTGCTGGGCGGGGCGAGGAAGGCCCGCCTGACCGCTGGATGCGAGGCTTCATGGAGCGCCACCACGATAACCTGCGCGGGCGCGTTGTCGACAATCTTGACGAGGCGCGCTTCAATGTCCGACAGAGCGCTGTGAAAGAGTTTGATTGACGCGCTGGAGGAGATCTTCAGGAAGTTTCCTAACCTGCCAGACAGCAACGTTTGCAATCTGGATGAGACAGGTTTGGAGGCAGCCGGGAAGAAGAAACGTGTCGATGTTGCCCCCGACACCAGGCAGACACACAGGCGCAACAGGGCATTCCGTTTCAGCCTGACCGCGCTGCTTACCACACTTGCCGATGGCTCCACGATCCCACCGCTCTCTGTGGTAGAAGGGAAGGAGCGCGATCCGACGTGGAAGGACCCGACCTGCAGCAGGTGTTTGTCGATGCTGGGATGACAGAAACTCAGATCAACGCGTGGATGGACAGCGCAGCCTTTCTCAAGTGGGTCAAGGACATTTTCATACCTGGGACAGCAGACAGGCGCTCAGCAGAGACTTTGGAGCGACATCCACCCGGAGGTCCTTCAGCTCCGTGCCGACAACCATGTCATCACCGCCCCGCTACCTCCACACGCCAGCCACTTCCTGCAACTATTGGACGTCGTCATCATGCAGGTGCTCATGCATTTCAAGGACAAGGCAACCAAGGCATTCAGGAGACTGCACAAGAAGAGGCTCATCAAGGATGGGAGCTGATCATCCTACAGTTCAGGTTTCTTCTCGTGGACAGCTCCAACCTCATCTCCCAGCGGGACAGCGCCTGGACCATGATCATGATAGAACAGAACATTCTGTCAGCGTTGCTCGAGGCAGGTCTACGACCATTCAACTACGAGTTGGTCAAAAACAGCTCTTACATCTGTGATGTTTAGGATGAGCAGGAGGCGGGAGAGCAAGACTGCGAGGAGGGCAGCGACCTTGGACGAGGACGAGCAGACAGCCGCGGCGTTGCTGCGCTTGTCAGCGACTGAGGGCGTTGGCTCCACCAGCGGCAGCAACGGCAATCCCAGGTCTTCTCTTGCTTCCCTCGCAGACCAGAGATTCATCTGCTCCCATGAGCGCAGTGAGTGGCAGAAAGTCAGCAACAGGTGGGTTGCCAGACAAAAGGTCGCGGAAGAGCTACAAGCAGCCGAGGACGATCCGTGGAAGGGGAAGGAGGAGGAGCTGTTGGACCTCCTGACTAAGGCCGAGCAGGCGCAGGCAGAGCTAGACATGGGCAGCGGTGTTCCGTGGACCCCAACTGCAGCCCAGGTGCTCATACCTGACGCCATGGAGATCATAGCAAAGGCCAAGGCTTCCGGCCTCAAGATCTTCACCGTCGCTGAAGACATCTTCGTGCGCAAGGCCTAGCTTCAGCTTGCAGAGAACAACAGGCACCTGCGCATGGCAGTGACGAAGGCAACGAAGGCACTGAAGTCAGCGATGGCAGCACTAGTCGACAACGACAAAAAGGCAGACAGCTTCCTCAAATCAGCTTTCGCGCGAGCTGCAAAGGTGGAGGAACAACTACTCCAAGCAGTTGGGCCACTGGCACTTGCCTCGCTCGGAAGAAGCATGTCGACGCGCTCGCCAAGGATGCGACCGCCTGCCGGAACGCACTAGAGTCCGCCGCGGTCTGCTGGGCAGGCTACCTGCCGCTCGAAGCCGCGGTGATCGCTATCTATGAGGAGCGGAAGGTCGCAGTCAGCAAAGCTACGAGGCCGAGGAAGATGCGCTCCGCGAGCCAACACCCTACGAAGACATCCTGCTGGCCCTGGACGACCTACCCTGCCAGGAAGACATCAACGAGACAGTTTCGGCAGTGGCAGAGGTGGAGGAGAGGGTAGACGAGTATCTGGCCGAGGCCGAGGACTCCCTGGCCAGGGCTAAGGAGACGCGTGCACTGGTAAACGGGACGAAACGACGGGCCGCGAAGAACCCGACAGCGAGTGCGAGTGCTGCTGGTGACCCGCGTGGCTATGGCGACCGACAGAAATCCCAAACGCCGCGACTCTCGCCACCCCAAGCAGGACATCACCAACACCGCACAAGGGCAGCAGGTGCAGCTTCAGGCAGCTGGTGGCGAGCAGGCGGGCCTCGCCTCAACTCAGGTCATCAGTGCCAAGCAGCCAGCCCACGGAACAAATCTCGCCGATACTGGCGATGGCGGGGCAACTGGAGGCCCCCCGCCGCCTTGAGGGGGACCTGTGAGGCTTACTGAGCTGAATCAATAATGGGCTTGGATCGCAGTGGCCAGCAAGCGGCGTGAGAATTGGGGAAGGTCGACGCTGGTGGTCGACGAGGTGAAGCATGCGAAATTTTCTTGGTTACAGGGAGAGCGTCAAGAGGTTGCACGCAAAGTACTGGGGAAGGAAAAAGCCTACATTTAAGCAGAACCCTCTATTGCACTCACCCTTGATTTTTTCACCGCCTATCTATACGTCGGTCCGCACCGGCTCGCACCGAATGGCCGAATTGACCAGCCCACCTGGCCAGACCTAGACTACCTTTCAGTTAGTTACATGAGCTAGCTGCTAGTGGCGATCGGGAAAGGACCTAGCGACTAGCGGATATAGGTCCGCCTCTATTCGTGGTGTGAGTTTTCGGGGCATGCGCCACCTTCTTGCCTGGTCCATGGGCACATGGGCACTGAATTGCTTTTTACATCATCAAGGGCTTTTAACACAGGCGCACAAAATGGTCCAGGATACCGCATGTGCTCGCTATACAATTGCCAAAACAGCTTTCGATTAAACACCATGAAAATCTTAGGAGAAAGAGTTAGGCAGGTCCGATTTAATTTTATGTTTTAGACCCCCCCCCCCTCTGTTTCCACCCCCCTCTATTTATGTTGATCTCACGGTACTTACTAGAACATGCCCAAAGCTGCATAACAACTACCGCAGGCATGACTTTTTTTTATGGTTTGGCATGGATGCATGGCTGTGTGCAAAAGGGTGTTCCCTACCATATGCAAGCATAAAATGGAGAGGGGGTCGGGCACTGTTTGGAACCATCACCATATTACAGTCAGCATCATGACAAACCAACTGTTAGCATCATGCCTTTGGAATATTGTGAGATCATCGACGGATTCTGATAAGATCATTCCCATGCCTTATCATCAACCAACAATTACAAGCCCACATTCAAGATCTACATAGATTTTAGCGATGCCGGTCAGGAGACTCATGGATGGTGGAAGACACGTAAGGATTAGTGGCATGCTCTTATCCGCGTATGGCATGCCCATATCTTTTTCTAGAATTTGGATAGCTCGGAATATTTTCCCGGACATTTAATTGGTTGAAGCGATTCGCTAGGTGCCACGTCGTCCCGCCGTCGTTTTCGAATCCTTATCCACCCGTTCATCCGGCGGGACTCGTACAGGCAACGTTCACAATTCCGTTCATAATTTACGACATATTTACGACGTGCACGCTGACGAAGATTATATTCGTACCGACGTGCCGATTGGTGCCACCGTACTTTACCTACGTCGAGCCAGTAATCCGTATGGCGGTGCTTATTTATTTGGTACGTAGTAGTTGCTACTGTATGGGTAATCTTTACTACTGATGCTACCAGTACAGGTACGGGTACGGGCGCTAGAAAAAAACGCGCTGGTACCACATATGGGTAGTCGCTATCTCCGAATCGGCGGCATACATGTCGTACAGCGCATGAGACGACAACACTGCTTCTCTGTACATATTTTTCTGCATATCTATTATATATCTATCATATATTATCTACATGCTGTACAAGTACACGTCACTCGCGCGGACGACAAAAAGATAAGATTTGATTTTGGATTCGATAAAATTCAAATTCGAAACTCGTACTACTCGCGTAGTGCTACCAGTACTGGTATTGCTCAACATTCCATGAAATTTAGCGCAGGACGCCGCGCGCGCGTGCCAGCCACACGCGCGGGCGCCGGCGACAGCGCCTCGTTGGGCTCTTGCTCGTCACCCGCGGAGTCGGCGCGCGCGTCGTCGCCGCGGGTATAAATACACGGCCGTCGGGTGTGGGTGTCATTACTTCACACACCCCCATCACCCACATCCACTACTACATATAAACCAATCAACTCCTCAGTGCATACATTTCAAGATATAAGATAACCTAGACCACCAACTCTACACAATAGCGCCAAGATATTTTTTCACAAGGCATCTCCTACCCGAAGGGCAAGAACAAGCTATCAATCGGACTACTATTTTTGGCTTATCAGTGCGATGGTATTGAACACTAATGAAGGTAGACATCCCCCCCCTCCTCGGATTAATTTCGTATATATCACTTGCATTTGTGGAACTACTTCTGACTATTGACCGTAAGTACCTGTATTTACCTCACGTATGTGGCAACCGCCATGTTTGTATCATAAATGTTCATTTCAACTATAAATCATGTAGCGATGAGTCATGATGGTTGTAAATTTCGAACGTCGTGATGATGGAACGTTTTGCACATGTCGTTGTGCATGCCTACATATTCATGATAGCAAAGTTTGTAGCGTTATAAGTGTTTTCTTAATCTGAGTATGTTGCGTGAGCCATGACGGTCTTAGATACGTTGAACGTTGTGATGGTGCCATTTTTTGCACAATGACATCGCTATGTGATCACATATTCATTATTGAATGTCAGCGATGTGCTCGAACTTGGAGTCACATCCTCCACTAACAATGTGATATCACACACACACACACACACACACACACACACACACACACACACACACACACACACTCACACACACACACAACACACACACACACACACACACACACACACACACACAACCAATAGGTCAATTACATGCCACTTATACTATATAATTCTGTTTCTATGGTACATCAACGGCGTATCTCAATATTCGCCATGCTAGGATTTGCAATGATGGTAACGACGTATCACAATCCCATACTACAATAATGCATCACTCGCCTTTTCAACATCCCACGGGCTTTGCATATACACTTGATCATTGACAATATGTCGATATGACTGGCCGCATGGTTTGTGTCGTGAGCGCGGGTGTCCAGTAGCATATCGAGTGCATATGGTATCGACATGGTCTGTGGTCTATGCATGTCTAAAAACATTGACCCTGCGCGATTATGGCGGCCGATTCAATTTTTTTTTCTATTTCGGTCGCGGTTTAATCCCGTAATCCTAATACTTTTGTCAATGCTTTACTCTCTACCCGTTTAGTATTTGTTATTTTTAAGGATTTTATTGTAATATAATCACCTTCATTCGTACGGTATCGTATTATTAGCGTTAGAGATAGCCCTAAGAGCAACTCAGTCTGAGCCAGCAGCATATTTACATTAGCTAGCAGCATATCAGCAGCTGTAATCAATTTCAATTTCAATTTCGTATTATTAGCGACTATACGACCGCGCCAGTCGCCGATAATTATCGTTCAGTCGTACGTCGCATGCCGCGGAGCCTGCTCGATCTACTACCTGTCGCTACTACCTGTAATCCTTACTGGTCACTCCACGCATTGCGCCTATTGCGCCTGTTGCGGCTACCTCATGCACCTATATGTACATTGAGCTACTCGCGCCGATCTGTTCAGCACTAGCAGTGATTCAGTACTTTCCGTGCATTCTCTTGACGATCTCCCTGTAACCGTTACACGTGCTCTCCCTGTAACCAAAAAGTAAAATACTAGTGATGATTAGATGATTGATTGATTGATTGATGGACGCTACAGGGAGAGCGTCCAGATAATGCACGGAAAGTACTGGGGAAATAAAGCCTACATCTGTTCAGCACTCGTCGGTTTGCTTGCGCTTCAGAGCTTGCGTGGCACCTGCGCACGGCTCCCCCCCTTCCGTGGATCAGCGTCTAGCCACGGGCACTCGGATGCAACGTTCGTCATCGAGTCTACCACTGCTCTTACCCATATATCAGTCGAGATCGGCGTGTGAATACAGCCGCGTTGATCGTTTGGAAGCACGGCGCGCAAGTGTCGCCCAGACGTCGACAACGATCACGCGCAGGCGGTATCGAGTGCTGGCGCCCCCGCAACAACTACTGATTAGCGACAGCATGCTGCTAAACGTGTGGTGTGCCACCTGCTGCTGGCGCGTACCCTCCTATCACAGGTACACGCGGCCTTGACACTCCTCTCCAGTCTGCTGACATCGACCCTATTGGCAGCGGCCTAGATCCCAATCTCTTCAATAATGCCCCGTCGCCAATGCGTCGTCCGTGTCTGGGCGGCAACAAGACGGCGACAGGTCGCCGCAATCTGTCTGCCGCACGGCCATCGAGATTCGCGGGTCTTGACTTCAGCTCATCAATCGCTGGACTGCCTCGGCGAGCCATTTGCATGCAGAAGATTGGCAACGGCGCGCGACAGGTATTCAGCAAAGGCAAAAGGCCGTCATCAATGACATGCGACGACAACGATGGCCGGAGGCAGCAGCAGCAGCAGCCGCTCCGTGGCTCCGACGGCGACGGTGGCGCGAATCGAAGCCCCTCCAGTGGATTTCTTTCATGTGACCAGGATGAACTGGCTGCAAAATTGACGGCGCCCAGCAATAAGGCCCCCGTCGCCGTTGGCGCCAAACGCCAGCATGCCGCGCCAGAAGACTGCAGTTTGATTGAGCCACCTCAAAAGGTGAGACTGGTCATGGGCACTGGCACCGAAGTCGCCGGCGCCAACAAGGCTACATCAGGCTGTACCATGGCCGACCAATCAGCTGCCAATCCGCGTGGTATGGCGGCAAGGGGTAAGCTATCGGCTGCCGCAAGTAACGGCGGCCAACACATCAAACAAGAGCAGTATGGCAACCAGACTCAGGTAATTAATCGCCCGCCCTTCACTGGCGACTCGGCAAACTGTTAACTTCGCGTTTCTTATGATGTTTTGTTTAATTTCCTTCGTTAGACTCAGGCCGGGGTTAGAACTGTACATCAAATTTATACTGTTTTGTCATCATTATTATAACATCATATATGAAATGGAGAAAGACTGTTTGGTGTTGGAGGGGTGAGTGCGCGAGTCACTGTCAAAGACAAATCCTAATGTATGAGGCTGCATGCAGCTGCTTTAGTGACACAGCATGCTAGGGCTGACAGAGAACCGTTCTTCCCTCATCACTCGCTGCGCAGATGGAAGCAGAGACGCTGTTGCAGCTCCATACTTCCACGATGGCAGGAAAACCAACAATTCCGCAGGCAGATGAGACCCCCGACGTGAAGCCGCCGCACCCTCCAGCCACCGCGGGTGCGCGCCTCAACAACACCAATGGCAAGCCATGGAGCCACGGCTGCATGCCCAGGAAGCTTTCCACTACTAGCTGCTACCATGTGAAGCCAGAGAAAGGAACCCAAGCGCCGACACTGCTGAGGAGCGGTGCCGCCGCCCATGACCAAAAAGTCCCGCAGAGCAGTGCCAAGGCCACCGTTTCCACTCCCATCAAAGAGGAGCCCGGCACGCACACGGAGCACCCCGACCTAGCTGCCACCATGATCCCGAGATGGAGCCTTTCAAGCTGCGGGCTTCAGGCCGTCATCACGGCGTGCCTTCCGCATGTGCTGAATCAGAGCGCTGCTGCAAAAGTGCTGCATGACAGAGCTATGCTCGCGGCGGCCAGCGCAGCTTCACTGCAGCTGCTTTCCGATGTTTTCCTCCTCGGGACCTGCCCATGCTGCCATCACCATGCTGGCCAGGCGCAGGCTGCGGCGCCTCTGGTCAAGGTAAAGCAGGAGGAGAAGTGCTACCCGGTAGGGCCCATCATGCCTGACCAGCACGGCCACTCAGGCAGCTTCTAGAAGAATTCGAGCATCCATGAGGATGAGACACCGCCGCTGGCCGGGCACACCGCAAGTTGTCGGCCGCGATGTTAGCTCCGATGGCGCCGCATCATCACCTGCACCCAAGGCGCCATGCGAGTTTCCCAGTTAACTCCACGTCCGTCCTCCCTTGCCCACAAGCCGGCAGCAATGCAGGCCCCAAGCGCGTTTCTGCTTCTGCACAGCATATTGGCACCTCCGCCCAATGCTAGCTTAGCCGCTGCTCCCCGGCACCACGTAAATATAAATATGTAGCTCAGTGTCAACCTTTATATATCCCAGGTGCTGAGGTTCAGCCTCTCTCCTCTTGCGGCTTGGGGGACCGCCGTGCTGATATCAGAGCTGGGCATCATGGCATTGGGCACCGCAGTGTCTGACGCCTAGATGCTGTTCCCCAGCGCTACCCTGGAGTCAGATTTTTAGCGCGGGGAGCCGAAAGATTATTCATGGGACAGCTGCTGTATAGAGCGCACTGTCCTCAATGCTGCACGGGACGGAAATTGGCAGGAGGGAGTGGGGGGGGGGGGGGGTTATAGAGGCAGAACTTGCGTGTGAGCTGCGAAAGTCTGTGAGCCCACGGTCCAATACTGCCCAGTTTGTCAAGTGCTATCGCTGCGGCGGCAGAGTCTCACCAGGCGAATGCACCTTAGAGTGGATGCCGTAATAGGGAGATCGTTCCGTAATTAAAACATCGTGCGTTTGTGTGGTGATCGTGAATGTGGTGCCTCATCCGAGTGATTCCTAGCAGCATGCCACAACAGCATTTGAACGCCTCAGCTATCTCGCTTTATTCGCCGCCGCAGATCCCTACACTGCATGCTTCTAGCTGCTGCCTTTGCTGGGCGCTACGCAACTATTCGTTATTTAAGTTTTTTCCATGAGAGCCGTCCGTGCCACTCATACCTGCCCCTGACACACCCCCAGCTGCGCGCATATCTTGAGCAGTGCTTTATCCTCTATCAGCGTGCTGTCCACAAAGTGCGCGATGCGCTGCCCCAGCAGCGCTGGCCCACGCTCCTGCACCATGCGCATGTAGCCCGCAAGCTGAGTATTCACCGCCTTGGCGTTCCCTCGGTCGTGCACAATCTGCACGAAGGGCTGCTTGGCCAGGCTCCTCGGCACGTGCGACTCCTTGGTGATGAAAGCCGGCAGCCCGGCCAGCAGCCCCTCATAGAGCACGCGCGGGTTGGCGTCATGCCGCGCGAAGTGGAGCAGCCCCGACGCTCCGCACATCTGCTGCAGCAGCTCCGGACGCGACAGCGGCCGCTGGCCCACCACCGCGCGGATGCTCCGCTCCGCCGCCAGCTTCTCCATCCGCCGCGCCATGTCGGCGCCGCGCTTGCTGCTGAAAAAGTGGATGGTGTAACCCTCCAGCAGCGCAGGGTCCACCACGTTGAGGAAGTCCATTTGGCCCTGAAATTACGCGAGCGCATGGAATCAATTCGTGCTGGGCGTGGCACTGTTGAGAGCTGCTGCGCGACCCCGACCCCCTAGCGCAAAGGGTTGCAATTTACCTTCCACGAATGATAGCGAGCTACGTACACCAGCCGCTTGCCCCGGGCCGTGGACGCGCATTGCGCCCGGAAACTCCTCCGCGTCCGCCAGGTGTGTGGGCTTCACGATGTCGCTGTCCGGCAGCATCTGGTCGAAGCCCGCCACCCTGTTCCGGAGTATCTTGTTGTTGCCGCTTATCGGGATGTGGATTGTCCGCGTACGCCGGCCCATCCAAGGCTTGCCGAGGTCAATGGCGTCCCGCAGCTGCGCGTAAGGCCGGTGCTCTAGTTCCGGCAGGCAGTGCGTGCACTCCCTGTCGCCAGAACCCCCGACGATGACGAGGTCGGCCGTGACACTGCGCCGTTCGAACCACTCCGCGCAGTTGAACGAGGACTTGCGGTACACGACACCGGGGACGCAGAACATGCAGTCGATCGGCAAGCCGCCCGGCGAGTGCTGCGCATCGTGCGCGTTCCACACCAGCACACGCCCCCCGTGCCGCCATATCTCGCGGGCCAGGTACAGCGGCACCGTGGACCGCCAGTCGCCGTTGTCGTGCTGGCAGAAGCCCTGTGTCAAACCCGCCACCAGCACCGTCTTCAGCCTCGAGCCGGACCGCGTCAACGGCGCCGGCGCCAGCCCGTCCGTGCTGGTGCCGTTGCCGCTCCCCGACCTATGCAGCGGCGTGGGTTGCGTCGCCGCCGACATGCATACCAATAGAAAGAGCAGTGGCGAGGTCAGCCACAACGCGGTGCGTCGGCCGCCGCCGATGCTCGTACTGAGGGGTGTGACGTTTCCAAGGGGATGATGATTGCCCGCCATTGCTTCCCACAAAGCAGCGCCACCGCTGGCGAGTCCCCGCCACCGCCACCGCAGAGACCTCCAGCACGAACGCTAACGTGATTCAAACTCCAGTCGCTGGCGTAAGGTAGGGGCCACTTCGAAAGGGTGGGACCTCCTTTTCGCAGTGCGGGAGGGGTGCTGAATAGTTCAGGCTGGCGGCGCTGACTGATGCGACGACCGTTGGGCCGTTCAGCCGTTGGTGTGAGGATAACTATACCCTCACTAACCCTAATCAACAATAGCACACATTAAGGCGCGTAGCGCGCGCACCACTCGTAGCGGCTGCGCCTGCTCCCTGTCATCCGCACTGCGCCTGCTGATATATCAGCACGGCGCCCTGCCGGACTGTAATCAGAATAATACTCACCCTCACGACCTCGGAGTAGCACAGACTCTTGCCAACATAAGCGCATCCCCTCACATTTGGTGCTTCTACCTACTTCTTCGCTCTCTCGCGAGCCTTTCATACTCATACTGTAGCTTCCTGTTGTATCACACCTGCGGGCGTCGAAGATTACCCCGCTGCAAACGTAGTCGGCAATTATTACCCCGCCGAGAACTATCATAGGCGATTACCCCGCTGCAAGCCGATTCGCGACTGCCCTTCCAAGAAGCAACGCTGTATACCATAACCCGCCTTTGTCGCGGACTCCACCCTACGGTAACTCCACCTTCCTGTCCGACGGTCAAATACAATATACTTGCAGCTTCGGCGTCACCTGAGCGCTTCTTCTGGACACTTGCGGATCACCGGAACTCGGAGATTACCCGGCGCTACTCGTCCTGTGAAACCTGAAGCGCCGCTTCACTATTATCGTATGAGTCAAATCGAGATCAGTCACCTATCAGGTAACTCCCACCCCGACACTCACCCTATCACCCTTTGACAGCAAACAGCTAGATATAATAGCAGATCAGCACAACCATACACTGTTGCGTCGCAAAACTATAAAGCAAACCATATTGAGCCCGCTGCGGCTCTCAACTGAACCATATTCAGCAGGTTGAATCCTGCATGTGATTACTATATTCTGAACGATATCTGCCAAGAATGGCAGCTGCGGACGAAACGATAAATGGCCGCCCGAGGGGGGCTGATAATGATATTCCTGCTGCGAGCAGGGAGGACCACCCGCCAACATATGTCACCGTAATTGTGCACGATACACCCGCCGACAATATTGATAAGCAGTTGAATGTGCTTATCCTACCATATTCTCAGCATGCTAGTAGTTCTTACTGGCTGCCATATGCTCGGATGGACCCACAAAGCATAGAAATGTTGACAGCAATTGATGATATATGCTTGCAACAGTTGAATCTCAGAGTGGTCGAAAGCCACTTACGTCCTATTGCTAATGCCCTCATCGGCACCACGAACTAGAACATATTGCGACGAAACATGAACCTTCGTCCATGGCCTGAGAAATTTTATCATACTGTATATGCCTTGAATTTACCATCCAGCCTGTTTTATAGGTTGATACCCAGAAGGGCCGACACAAATTATCCAACTGTAGTGTCGACTCGCGTGCCGGACTTGACGACCACCACACGTTATCATATATCATGGCGAAAACTGTATCACACCATATTCAACTATTACGATAATGAGATTTACTTTAATGGCGTGATGCACGAGAAACTCGACCCGCTCGTCAAAAGCTGCCAGCCATATTTTCACAGTATCGACCACTTTTTTTACTGTAATTATATGCCTTTTCTTTAGACTGTTTTTACAGCCTACTGAAGGCACCTGCTAGAGAGGCAGGCACTACTAAAATCAAACTTACCATAATCCTCAGAAGCAATGATTGCCTGAGGTGTCGCTGATGATCAGGATCTGGCTTAGCAACTGTATGATGAATTATGATAATGCAAGCCAACATATTATGTCAGACGAGGAGGAGGAGATAATCTCCAACCCTCCCGCTCCTAACCATAATGAAGAGGCTGCTGGACCACAGTCTCACACACATAACGCGATACTTCCATGCATGGTGGCTCATAGCGGAGTCAGCAGAGCTCTGGCTCTGGCACCAGGAAACATCACATGCCAACTATACAAACTGACGATATGTTCCCATCCGGATTCATGACCTATTACGATATGCTGCGCGAGGATGGTGACTACATCCAAAATATGATACTGGGTTTTCAATCCAGTGAGTCACGGAATACTATAAGCAACCTTCGCCAAGCAGGCGGTCTGATTCTTCCCTTCATGGATGCAGACTTGGCACCATAATTATCGAGACTTGGCATTGAACATATACTATAACCAAGGCTGGAATGCGGGCTTGATGGACAACCTGGCTGACTTTGTCGGCAGGTGGTCTAACAATATCATGGAACATAACCATATGACGCACAGGCATGCTGGAGCAGAGGATCCCCAGCAGCGACTCTTGCTGCACATACAATATATTGACATTGTGCTTACACTGGCTACACCAAAGCCAGCCAGCTCAGCCCTCATACTGTTTCCATCAGCTTTTGTTTATCAGATCCCTGTGCTGATATATTGCAAGATATTCCTGATGGCGCACAAGGCTGGATCCAAACCAGAATGGGTCCTAGAGTATGTCAATCAGATGGCCCCTGCGCTTGAGGCGTGGCGGCAGAGATACAATAAGGAAGTACGTGAGCACTTCAAAAACTGTGCCAACACCTTCCCAAACATGTCTTATCCCAACAGACAGTTTGCAGGCCAATCGCTGGGCCTGCCGATATACTCTGCCATCAGAACTATAATGACCAAAGCAGCGCAGCCGCGACACAATCCAAGTGTCCATGATATGAGTGCAGAACCTGCAGGTCATGATCCACACCTGCAACATGAACCATATGCTGGCCAACCGGGCCATAGGGCAGACAAACGCCCATCATATCCTCCAGCGGAAGAGACCGGGCGGAAGTCGCCTAGGCATGAACCCTCGCTACCGGTGAGTGAACAGCATGCACCGCAACAACTATATGCAACTGTAGTTGCTAACCAGCCAACGCTGCAACTTAAACAAACCCCACTGGCAGGGCAGGAAAAGTTGCATGCCAATCACCATAGTACTCTGTACCTGACTGAGGTCATGCAGTGTTTGGACAGAGTGGGCCCTACAGTAACCGCACATGTCTATGATTATATGTCAGAAAGATATGTGCTTGACTCCATCAACAAACAGTCACAGTACTATAATACATTGGAAACCATGTTCGCTAAGAAGCGAGGAATCCGGGGGACTGCCTTTGCTAACTTTCAGCATTTGGCTAAAAATATCATATGTTACATTCAGAGCAAACACTGTACCTATGATCTTGAGGACGCGTCAGGAATCATGGAATATTGTCTGCATACCATATCATATATATAAGCACTGTGACACGCTGGCCACATTCTTTCGTTGGGTGCTGCAGCCGCTGGGATACAGCAAGACTCATGCCAGCACCCCACAATATCTCAAACAATATTTGATTGGAAAATTCCGAAATAATACATCTCTGAAAATTGAGTTCCAGAGACAGCTCGGAGTTCAAACTATAGGCCAGCAAAGACTAACTGTAAAGGTCATTCAGCAGACAATTGATATCATAGACTTCTGGAAAACCGTAAAGATGGGCGAGGCCCAACCACAATATACTAAGCAACAAAAACCATATCGGCAGGGACCACCTGCTTGGCCGCCAGCACCCAGCCGCGGCGGTGGAGAGGGCTACAGAGCTCCGATGCAAAACTATACAAGCCGCGGTCGTGGTCGACGTGATGGTGGTGGTCGTTACTATAACTGGGATCGTCCTCAGCGCCAGGCGGATCCTTCAGAAATACCATACTATCAAGAATATCTCTGGATCCCCCCAGATGGCACGCCGATTTGCTCATACTGTAGCGGAAGTGGTCACAACTTTCTGGCATGCCGGAGGAGGCGAGATGACGCAGGATATCCTGCCCAACCCTCAAAAAAAAACCATAAACAGATGCTGGAGCGCCATGCAACTTGGAAGCGTGACAATCCTAATGAAAACTGGGTGCGAGCATGCCAAAGGGCTTACGATAAACTGAGCGTGCATCTCGGCCTGACGCCGGGCACGTCGCGGCTGTTGAATATGCCGGTGTCTTGGGACATGGTCCCGTGCCGTAATCCTGGCGGTGGTCGTGGTGGTCCGGGAGACCGCGGACGCGGTCGTGGAGGTCGTCACCCTGGTGGATGAGGCCGCGGCGAAGATGCTGGCCGTGGCTGGGGGGGCGCAGGTGGAAAATAACCATAGATTACTGTAAAACTGTAATCCACACAAGTGTGGAAAATCCCTTCGTCCGCAGCACACTGAAACATTAAAAAATGTAGAAGCTGAGGCATCAGCCCGGCGCAACTGCAAACAAACTGCAGTATAAATAGTATTGACCCATAGTAACTTGCATGAATTCACTTTGTACATATCTTTTGATACATTGTGTCGATACATACCAGTCTCCATACTTTATGATTAAATGTTGCCATAGAATACATAAGCTGAACGTAGTAATGTATTGTTTTGGCAACAGCTTTGATTTGCGGTGATTTGGATGTGGCCGCTCAAGTTGATCTGTGCCAAAGGACGCTTTGGAGTGATCCTGAGCGTGGGCCTGCCCCTGTCGTTTACGGCAGGATCGCCAACAATCAGAGTTCATCACAGTCGGCCGACGAACACATCCTCCCATCATATTGGTTTGAGCCATCTGTAACACACCGATAAGAATATAACATCACTATAAGAACACTAACTGAAAATATTGGCTTAAAGCTACTGTGTCTCACGACACAACTATGATACAACCATGACAACAATACCAAGAGTAGGTATTGTGGAGGATGTGGGACCACTGCGTTCGAAACGTAGGGTCGATGACACTCAGGAACCCCATGTTTGTGCATCATATATTGGAGACTCACAAGCGCAGAAGGCGCAAACACAATAAACACTGTACTACTGGTCAAACAGGCATCTCATCAAAAGCGCCGCAAGCTGAACCAGTTGAAAAATTACTATATCAGCAAAAACCACCAACCACGGTGGATAATGCTATGCAAACGGACAATATTGAGTGCCGTGATATGCAAGCTCAAATCAATGAGCTCATATCTGACTATAATGACAGTATGGTCAGGGCAACGACCCCTAGACCTCAACTCAAAATGATAATTACCCATCATTCAATCAGAATGCTTGGGAAGAACTGAATATGATATGGGGGCCGTTCACTCTCGATGGAGCGGCAACAGCTGAAACCACAAAAGTGCTTGATAGTTATTGCTCCATGACTAACTCTTTTTTTGATGCTGATATCACTAACCATCATGTGTGGCTGAACCCACTATTTGAGAAAATATCCGACTTTATTGCCTGCTTCGAGAGGAAGCGCAGGCTGAATCCTTACAATATCTCAGCAGTAATTGCAATTCCCAAGTGGAAAAACAATAACAACATAAAACATATTCTGAAAACATACCGTAAAATCCATCAGTACCCTCAGGGTGCGTACCTTTACGATATTCCTGATCCCAACAACCATAATGAGCGGATACCAATGGGTCCGACTCCATTCGCAGTCGATGTTTATCTGACTGACCATACCAGAAGAAAGAATGCGTGACAAAGCGCACAACATAAAATCACAGTATCAAATCCCAACCGCAAACTTTACTTCTCTGACTGTTGAGACAGATATGTTGAAGGCAATAAATAATGATATCCTGTCCGCTCAGGTTGACATACTGATTGACAGTGCTGCCCAAAGAGAATTCATCTCATGGGATATTGTACAAAAATATAATCTGCCAATGAAATTGCTGGACCAGGCGATCAAAATACAACTGGCAGATGTAATAACATATAAGATCTCTCGACACTATGTTACTGTAATGCTTCAATTTGAGGCTAGTTATACTACGGAGGCTAATTTTGTTTGCCTCCCCAGCAACAATAATTGGGATGTCATACTTGGCATTCCATGGCTAAGAAAAAATAATCCAGACATCCATTGGGATGATGGCACCATACACGAGAGACAGACGGATGCCACGTTGTTTGCCTGTGAGATCGAACCCAGACCAGCAGTGGTGAGCATCTTGTCAGCAAATCAGATGGCTAAGCTGCTACATATCTCTGCTCAACCAATCAAAAATGCAGAGGCAGCATCATTTTTCATAGCCACTCTGAAGGAAGACTTTATTGAAACTCAGACATCGCAGACAAATTCGGATGATCTGCAGATACAAACTGATTTTGGCCAACAGTACGATGAAAAAATATCGCAAATCATAAAACAATATGGTCACGATAAAAATACTCTAACTGACCTGCCACCGAGCAGAGGGAATTTGATCACAGTATTCCAACTATACCAGACGCTAACCCGCCAAAAGGACACATTTATAAAATGTCTCCGGCGGAGCTGACCGAGCTGAAAAAGCAGCTCACACAATATTTGGAGAAGAACTGGATCCGACCCAGTTATTCACCATTTGCAGCCCCAGTACTGTTTGCCAGAAAATCTGATGGCACTCTCCGGATGTGCATTGACTATAGATCCCTAAATAAAATAACCCTGGGCACACAATACCCTTTGCCCAGAATTGATACTATATTGGACTGTATTGCCAGTGGCAAATGCTGGACTTGTCTTGACTTGTCCAAAGCATATCATCAGATCCGCGTGAAAGAGGAAGATGTCTATGAGACATCCTTCATAACCCAACTTGGTCAGTTTGAGATGCGAGTCCTGCCATTCGCCCTGAAAACAACGCAAGGCGGATTCCAATCATACATTAACGCGGTGTTCAACGGTACTGCTGATGATACTCATCAGGATGCGAATATCCTTGATGACTTTGTGATTTGCTATCTGGACGATAGTATCATATTCAGTGACACACCGGAGCAACATATTCAACATATCAATCATGTACTTGCGAGACTGCGCAAACACCATTTGTACCTGAACCCCAAAAAATCACAGTGGGGTAAGAAACAAATAATATGTCTGGGTCACCGTATAACAGAAAAAGGTAATTTCCAGACCCTGACAAAATAAAAGCGGTCTCAGAATGGCCGGTGCCAAAATCCGTCACAGATGTGAGAGCCTTTCTAGGCTTTGTAGGATATTATCGATCATTTATTGAGGACTTTGCTGCCATAGCAAAGCCCCTATTTGATCAGACCAAAAATAACATATTGCCGGCCTGGACTACTGTACACCAACAATCTTTTGATAGCTTTAACTACAAGATGACGCATGCCCCAATTTTAATGAACCCTATCACTGGCCCGGACGCTGAGTTCGTGGTCACCACCGATGCCAGCAAATACGCTGTGGGGGCAGTGCTCATGCAGAAAGACCCTAATGCCGGACAGCTGCGTCCTGTGGCTTACCTGGCAAAGGTCTTGAGGGGTGCGCAACTGCGCTACTCCACTTACGATACTGAATTTCTGGGTGTAGTGATTGCCTTACAACATTGGCGACACTACCTGGAGGGATGCAAACACTTTACCGTAGTCACTGACCATACATACAACCCTCCGACATCTGCCAACCCAGTAAAAGCTCAGCAGAAAACATGATGGCAGGTCCCAAATCATATCACCATATATGGATAATATGGACATCGTATACAAAAAGGGATCTCAAAATATGGCAGATGCATTGAGCCGACGACCAGGTCTAAAAGATCTGAAAACATCACTCGATGCTTACTATATGCAGACCTTTGAGGAGGATCTGGAAAATATCACTGAAAGGCTCAACCTTACCACTGTCTCAGTACAGCTGGACAAACAGTTCCTCAACAATATCAAACTAAAACATATGCATGATCCAAAGCTGAACAGGGAGAAATTACCCCCTGGAGTACGATATGATTACCATACTGAACTATACATGATAGCTGACAAAATATATATTCCTGCAGATGATGAACTCAAAAAGAGCATCATCAAAGAACATCACGATATTAAGACGGCTGGCCATAACGGTATACTCAGGACAAAGAACCTGATCAAAAGAAATTTTTGCTGGCCGCACATGCACCAAAACATAAAAACATATATCCGAAACTGTAAAGTCTGCAAGCTGATAAAACAGCATACGCAGGCCCCAGCAGCGGCTTTACAGCCACTGCCAACACCAACCGTAACGTGGGAATATTTCAGTCTTGACTTTATCACAAATTTGCCATCGGTTGATGGTTATGACTGTATTGCCACTTTTGTGGATTTGTTCACAAAGCAGGCACACTTTATACCATGCCAAAAAGCCATATCGGCTCCTGAACTGGCACAATTGTACATCAAAAATATATACAAACTCCACGGTCTCAGTACCTGTATGATAGGGGACAGAGATGTCAAGTACACATCGTCATACTTCCAAGAACTGTTCAAACAGCTTGGCACAACCTTGAACCTCAGTACTGCTTACCATCCGCAGACTGATGGTCAGACTGCAATATTGAATAAGATAATTGAGCAGTTGCTCCGAGCATACATTCTGCTACAATAACCAGCAGGATTGGGTGAACTACCTATCCCTTCCTGAGCTCAATTACAATAACACAGAATCGTCGACAACAAAATTTACTCCATTCCATGCAATATATGGCTTCCATCCACGGTTGCCAATAGATATTGTGAACCCCAAAACTGGAGTGAGAGAGACTACCACAGACATTCTGTCGAAAATACAGGATATACACAATTTGGTGCATGAAAATATCATAATTGCCAAAGAATACCAAAGGCACTACTATGATAAAAACAATAAGCAGCCAATAACTTTTCAGATTGGTGATAAGATAATACCAAGCAAAGGCACTACTATGATAAAAACAATAAGCAGCCAATAACTTTTCAGATTGGTGATAAGATAATGATAAAAACTGACGATATGATCATAAAAGGACAGAAGCGTCCTAAGCTCAAACAACGATATGTAGGAGGTAGGACCTTATGAGGTCATCGAACAGGTGAATCCTCAGGCCTACAGAATACAGTTACAACATGAGCTTGAGTGCCACCCAGTATTTCATGTCTCTAAACTGAGACTCCGGGATACCATATCTGTGCAAACAGACATACATGATGCCTTGATTGGCAGACAGACGCGCAGAACTGATGACCCAATCATTGCCGACATCACTGACTGTAAATTGGCACTATATCCAAGACTGTATGCAAAGGGCAAAGCCTTGTTCTTCAAAGTAGGGTTCCATAACTTTCCGGCAACCGGAGATGACTGGATGCCCTGTGAAACGATGCGGTGATGCAGCATTACATGATGTCAAAACGTTACAAACATATCTCGACATCACCAGCATACCTTGCTGCTAAGGCGAGCCACCCGCAAAGGTTTCCACCGTGAATCTGCTGGCTCAGATTCTTCAGAGCGGGGTGGAATGTGAGGATATATTCTATACCCTCACTAACCCTAATCAACAATAGCACACATTAAGGCGCGTAGCGCGCGCACCACTCGTAGCGGCTGCGCCTGCTCCCTGTCATCCGCACTGCGCCTGCTGATATATCAGCACGGCGCCCTGCCGGACTGTAATCAGAATAATACTCACCCTCACGACCTCGGAGTAGCACACTCTTGCCACCATAAGCGCATCCCCTCACAGTCGGTCCTGCAGGAGGTACGAGTACACGTCCTTTGTGGATTTGTTACTACAGGTAGTACTACCGGGTACCAGGGGTTACCCCTGCAGGTGTCTTGAATGTTGCGTCTGCTAGCTCATGTAATCATGGTTACCCCTGCAGGTACTAGCGACTACTCACTACTACCTCCTGTAATTCACACAAGTATTTGAGTTTGTTTTCCCGCCCCCGGGACAGGACTGGCAGTGAAACCCCTGCAGCGTCTCGACGACCGCCGTTTAGGAGCAATCCAGTAACGGTAGCCGACGCTCCCTTATGGTCATGAAGCAAACTGCCGAAGCATTCGGCAAGACTGATTAGAGGCCAGTGACGGAATTTCCAGCACTGTTGGATCACCGTTTAAAACACTGCCATGAAAATACACGGCACTGACCAGGAAAGGTCCGCCCGTCGGCCCATTCGAGTACCCTGTATTTTAAAATGCGAATTGGGGCAAGCCCCAACCCGCGGAGCAAAGCATTTCGGGAGTGCGATACATCAGCGCGCCGTAACGCGTACAACCTGTTATCACTACACGTATTTGTCGCCGCGGGGTTTCCTCCTGTCTCCAGACCAGCAGGAGGGGCCCTCCAGGCGTTTCAATGCGACGTGGGTGCTTGGCGGAGTTTCCTTCCGGGAGGGTGCTCTCAAGCCCACAAAAGCTCCCGGTAGGATACCGGTAGAATTCCATTTAATAAGATCCGGAATCATAACTACCGGTGCCTGTACAAGAAACCGCGCCGCCATATTAACTCCTTATTGCTTTCCATGATGCCTCGTTTGCACACGTTACGAAAATTTTGGAAATAAAGTGTGTCATCGGAGTCCTGTCGCCCTGAAATGACAGAGCCGGGAGTCGATCCCGGGACCTTCTGAGGAGGAGACCACAATTACACTGGTTTTTTTCCCCCGCCCCGGGACAGGACTGGCACCAGTGAAACCTAACACTAGTATGTACATATTTCCCGCCGGAGCCACGATAAAAAACAATCGATACAAACATACAAACAAATCGATACAAACATACAATCGATACAAACATACGATAAAAAACAATCGTATGTACATACGTCCCCGGATTATAAACCCTACGGTATCAGTCGTCGTAGTGACGTAGTGACCGCCATGTATTTAGTCCCCAAGCTGCATCGTGTTCTAGAGCCTTCGCGCCGCAAGCCACGCACGCAACGATGTATAGTGCGCTGGATATGGAAAATCCTAACTTGTATATTATGCACGCTGGCCCACACCGCTGGCGTTTCGTATCTCGCTGTTCGCGCTGAACATCCCGCGAGGGCAAAAAACCCAAAGCAGTTGGGGGTTCGCCTGCCGGTGGCGCCCACATACTCACAACAAGACAAACATAGTGCTGGCCGCCGCGCCTCCGTTCGCACACTGCTGGCGTCCTCTCATAGCGCCAGGATGAGGCGTGAAGACGTGCAGATGCAGAAGGTAGGTCCCCCCCCCCCCCCCCCCCCCCCAAACCACCCGGTTTCCCCCGATCCTTCTCCTCCCCCCCCCCCCCCCCCCCCGACTCACCTCGCCGCAGTGGTACCGTGCATCCTAACCCCCCCCCCCCCCCCCACCTCCCCGCGCGCGACTTTCTTTACCCTTTGTCGTTGTCGCGCAGGCGATTTACGCCAGCATACAATGCGCCAATCGCGGTGCGCCGATGCGCAGCTTCGCTCGGAGCTCTTCAGGTGCGCCGCCCGCTGGCGCGGCACGTTGCTGTTACTGGCCAATGCCGTGCCCGTCGAGCTCGCCATCCCTGCCGTCCCTCACCCTGTATTATGGCTTTCGGGACTGCACAGACCTGCAGGCGGTGACTTCAAGCGGCGCCACATCCCGGGCGCGCAACGCAGCCGCCAACAAGTCCCCCGATAGGCGCGGCAGGCGTGCGCCTGCGGGCCAGGAGCCGCGTCGGCAGGCGCGCCGCCCACCCCCACTCCCGTGACGGTACCTGGGAATCAACTGCGACGTCTCTCGAGCGTTACTTTCGTCAGCGTCAGTCTTCCCCAACTTTCTCGTCATATAGACGCTTTCCTCATCCTTATTGACGATTACGTGTGTTAGTAGAAGCGACATACAGCAGCAGCAGCACAGCAGCAGCACAGCTACAGCGCATCCGACGCGGGAGTAACCCCTCGCCAAAATATACACCAACCCAAAAAGAGCCAGCCGACCACAAGAGCCAAGAACAACCAGAAGGAACCCGTCAGAGAGCCCGGCCACCAATAAGTCCAGCTTGTAGAGCCAGGAGATAGTGTCCTCCCAGACAGCTCTCCTTAATTAGTTTCGGCATATTTATGGAATGCATAAAGGGGGGGGGGGGGGGGGGGGGGAGGGGGGGAAATTAGGTCTGTCATGCACTGCCATGCTGAATGCCTAATCAGGGTCCCCCGTAATTGTTTAAAAGGGCTCTGGCACCACGCTGCCAAATACACCGAATTCTCCCGCGCACAGCACAAATATGCCAGCGCCCGCATGCAATGACCGCCACAAGGCAGGCAGCAATAGGCGCAGTCCTTCGGGAGAGCGCCGATTACCTTTGCGCCACATCTCTCCACGCATGTTGGGCGGCTGCGCAGCTCGTCCCCATTCCCGCCCCTTCGATGCTCAGGCGGGAGCGCCAGCGCGGGGCCACGCGGAGAGCCACCGGCGCGTGGACTCCCTACGCCGCAGCGGCCTCGTGCCGGCGGTACCGTCCCCGGAGAGCCGCGAGGCGGTGCGCGCCGCGCGCGAGTCCAGGCTGGCGGCGTCGGAGGCGCGCGAGGGGGGCGCGGAGCGGAGGCAGCCGGCGTCCGGCGGGCCCACGGCCGCCGCGTCCGCTACACAGGTATGCGTGCCTGTTCCCCCCCCCCCCTCCCCCCCCCACGAGGCGCCTCATGCCACGGGATGAGAGCGGCGGCGAACGGCCCGGCATGATGACGTCATGTGCATCGGAGATTCCCTGTGGCGCGTCGGCTGCCGCAGAGGGAGACACGAAGCGGAGAGGGCGGCGGCGGTGGTGAAGGGAGTCCGCGGGAAGCCTACAGGTCAAGCCGACGTCCTCCACACCCCCGCCCACCCACCTGCCCACCCACCCACCTTTGATCTACCTCCGACGGCGTGATGGCTGGCTGAGGGGCATAGAGGGGGCGTGGCAGGGGGGGTGACGCCGCGCTGGTGGAGGCCATCGAGCGCGACATGCTGCAGCGCGGCCCCGGCATCACCTTTGACGACATCGCCTCGCTGGAGGTCGCCAAGCGCACGCTCAATGAGGTGAGCGCCTTGGCAGGGGACGCCGTCGACTGATTCGGCGCAGCGTCCCGGGGAATGCCATGCTCCCAGAGCCCAGTCCGTACATCCCACAATTATCAATAATCCAAAGGGGCCCCTCGCCGTTTTATAACACAACCGAAGTGATCAATATTCCATGCCCACGAAACGGTGGCGCTCAAACCCTCCATACATTAATGTACTAATACCCCATGAAAGCCTAATCAGAAGCGTTCAAAGCCGGTCTTCGTAGTTGGCTCCTAACACCTGCCTAAGGCCCTGCGTGAACTACCAAGTGCGTGTCTATGGGCGGCACGGAGCTTACCCCATCCCTCCTGCGCCTGTCGCCTGGCAGGCCGTGACGCTGCCGCTGCTCATCCCCGAGTACTTCACCGGCATCCGCGAGCCCTGGAAGGGCGTGCTGCTGTTTGGGCCGCCCGGGACGGGCAAGACGCTGCTGGCCAAGGTGAGGCGCCGCAGCGGAGCGGCCGGCACGGGGCCCCGCCGCCTGCCCCGGCCCGGCCTCTCGCTTTGCCCCTCGCGTCTTCGGATGTGTGCACCTCTGCGCCGCCATGATCGCTGCAGCCTCTCTGGCTTTCCCGGAATGCGTCGTATGGTAAGTTGGTAATCATGCACAATCTCCGCGCCCAGCATCATTGGGAGAAAGAGGGAAAGGCGGGGGGGGGGTGCAAAGCGATGGTATATTGGATGAATTCAGGGGGCCAACAGCATAGCCCCTCCGGTAAGTATCTTGAGCGCAATATCTGAGCAACAAATGGATCAGCGGCCACGGCATAACAAACAACATGCGTTCTTGTAAGCGCTGGGAGCTAAGCGTGCAACTCTTCAGCGGGGCGCTCTTTATATTGCTTGGCGGGAAGTTGACTCAATGGGGGGGGGGGGGGGGGGGGAGGCTGCAGAAGACGGGAGATGAACGCACCTGTTCATCGAAGGTCAAATAAACAAAAGGAATAAAGTGAACCTGTTTATTCCGCATGACTGTATTCTGCCATACGAATGTTGTAATTTTTTTCACCTTAACTCCAATTTGAGGCTCATTAGTAGGGGGGACTATTGGTGCGCCGGCTCCCACGATCATCCTCTCTCAGAACTTCCTCCGCCGTGGCACCAGCTTCAGCTACCCTACCTGTGGCAATCCCACTGTTGCCGACCAGCATGGACCACTCCGCCTGACCATGCACAACGGTCTCCCTTAGATTTGAGCACCCTACCTGCTACTTCCCCCTCCCCCTTTGGTGGCAAATGCCACAAAGATGCCGGCCCCACCCCGTTTGCGACCTGCGTCATGGGCCGGCTGGTGCTACGCGAGAGACGCTGGAGGACGGGGCTAACACAGTGGTGGCTGCGCCCCGGCAGGCGGTGGCGTCCATGAACGGCGTGGCCTTCTTCAACTGCTCCGTCTCCACGCTCACCTCCAAGTGGCGCGGTGAGTCGGAGAAGCTGGTGCGGGAGCTGTTTGCGATGGCGCGGCACTGCGCGCCCTCCATCGTCTTCTTCGACGAGGTGAGGCGGTGCCGCTGTCGTGTGACCCCGGGGAGAGGAGCTGGGTGACCCAATCCCTTGCAAGGGCGGCGGTGGCCGACACATCAAATGCGCTGTGATTTGGGGCGATGCAATTGGTTGGGACTGAGGGGGGTGAGATGCCGCGCGAGTCGGTGGAATGGGGTGGGAGGAAATGTGGTGGTGTATGGCAGTGAGAGGAGAGACGTGCGGCACGGCGAGAAGAGGGAGGGTGATGCGATCGGATGGTGGCATGGCGTGGCATGGGGTCTCTCTTTCGGGTTGGATATGGTTGAAGGCGATGCAATTATCTGGCCGTCAGAGGGCTGCATGCTACGGGCTACGGCCGACCCTATGCGCCCTCATGCAGCCGGGCCATAAGACAGCTGCCCTGTGCAGTTGGAAGACCGGCTGGAAAAATGTTGTAACAAATCGCAAATTGCTAGTACTAGATGTGATGCTGGGATCTTGTAGGATTGGATCCGATGTGAGTAAGTGGCATTGATGGGGTTCTAATGGGGTTCTAGATGGGGTTCTAAGATGCTGCAGGTGATACTTTGTGATGTGGCGGGACGTGGCGTGATGCCATTGGGTGGGATCGTGTAATAGGGTGGGATGGCTTGTTGAAGAGGGGGGAGGGGGGCGGGAGGATATGTGAACTTTAGGGTTTGAGGTTGTAGGGTTTGGGATGGGATAGGATGGGGTGGATACTGGCGCACCTGCCGGGTTGGCATCGCGCCTCGCGATGGACTCAGTTTCCGTCACCTGCACGGCGGCGCCGAGCAGGTGGACGCGCTGGTGTCTGCGCGCGGCGGCGCGGGCGAGCACGAGGCGTCGCGGCGCTTCAAGGCGGAGCTGCTCAGCCAGATGGACGGCGTGGGCTCCGCCGCGGAGGCGGGTCGTAACGTCATGGTGCGTCTCTCGCAATCCAAGGCCGCCCAACCGCGCGGTGCCTTTTTGGCCACTCCACCACCGCCGCATCTGAAAGTTGCATTCGTGACGACAAATCAAGCTGTCGCACCCCAAGCCATGGTGATTGATGGCGGGAAGGGCTGTCTTGATGCAAGTGGCGCGGTATCACACATGCGAGGAAGGTGTGAACTTAATATTAAGTGATGATTCGGGCCATATTGTAAGTCCACCGCAGAGAGGGAGAGGGAGAGGGCACAAGTCCATCAGGTGTTTACTCCTTGTAAGATAACGAACTGTTCTCGTTGTGATGGTTAATGCCATTGAAGGATGAGCCCAGACGTGCGTAATCGACATATACGCGTGAATATTTGAAAGCTTACAGACCCAAGGATCGGAAATCAGTACGAACTGCCCCTATGCAAAACGGGAGGGCTAGTCCTGGAAAATTGAAAGTGTGAAAGATGTTGTGAAAGGAACTGAGCGTGTTATTATGTGTACGTGTGCATGTCGGCAGAACAACTTTCGTTTTTTCTATCATGAAAACTACACAACTATGTCTCCGAGGTGGATTTGACATCTACGCCTTTCCGCCCGGCGGAACGTACCCTGTGCCGCCCCGCTCACATCGGGCACCAGGTGCTGGCGACCACCAACTGCCCATGGGACCTGGACGACGCAATGCGCCGCCGCCTGGAGAAGCGGCTGCACATCCCGCTGCCCGACGCCGCTGGCCGCGCGGCGCAGTTTGCGGTCCACCTGCGGGGCGTCGCCTGCGAGCCCGACGTGGACTTTGAGGAGCTCGCGCGCTTGACGGAGGGATACTCGGGCGCAGACATAAAGGTTCGCCGGCCTTGTAAAGTATTCAGTCCCCACAAGGGAACTTTGGGGGGGGGGGGGGGGGCAACCCTCACAGTTATACCACACTATTTTCATGAAAGTGTGAATGAAACCACCGAACCAGAGAACATTTCAGCTCCATGTAAGATCTCTGTGGCTCTCTGTCTCCCTCCCCCTCTCTCTCTCTCTCTCTCTCTCTCTCTCTCTCTGCCTTCATGGCAATGTAAACGCTGTGAACAATGATATGGACTCATTGAAGTCTTCGTGAAGACAATGTGAATTCACAAAATGAAGCGCAGTGGTTTTCTGTCATCTTTAAAGCTGCACACTTGCCTTGTGGTTTCTTCCATTTAATGCGTTTCATATGAATGGGTAAATATGTTAATATTGCTCGCATTTTCGGGGGCGACGGATACCTTTTCTGGGATGATACTCCGGAGCATCAACAGCTTCATTGGCAAGCTTGGTCTGTCTCCGCGCCGGTTGTCTTGGCATTCTCGGCGCTATTATGTCTCACCGCCCATCGCTGCTCCTGCCCCTTCGGCAACGGCGCCAGGTTCTCTGCCGTGACGCGTCGCTGATGCCGATGCGGCGGCTGGTGGAGGACCGCAGCCCCGCCGAGATCGTGGAGCTCAAGGTGCGGCAGTCGTGTGTTATGCTCTGTCTGCGTGTGACAATGCTCAGGGGAATGAACTTCCTCCCCCGCTTTCCCCACTTTCCCCCTCCTCACTCATACCCCCCCCCCCCCCTGGCGCCCCATCAGGAGCACGGCAAGCTGGATGTGAGCCTGAGCGCGGCGGACTTTCGTGCGGCCCTGGCCAACACCCAGCCCTCCGTGGCACCCGCTGACGTGGGGCGCTTCCAAGCATGGGAGAAGGAGTTTGCCTCCTCCTGAACGAATCATCCTGTTGCCTGCTGATACGTGGCTCGCCATGCAAAGCTGACCTCGCTCGACAAAGCGCGGCGGCAGGGCAGGGCGGGCAGGGTTGGCGGCCCAGTGGGTAGATATCCGCGATATTTATATTCATTGTGAATCGGCCGACTTTCTGGCGGTGTGTCGTGATCGCAGACTGGTACTCCGCACACGGCCTATGTGCATATCGGCCGAATTTGAGTTTTAGTGTGTTCATGAGGATGTGCCCCATGTAAACATGGAACAGTAATACAAGCGCCACGTTTACATCGGCCAGCCCCCTGAGCAGACCCGTGCCCACATGGAGACACCCCGTGTAAACATTGGGAGCGCTGTATTTACATCGGGCGACCCATGTATACCTTCATGGGCCGAATGTCGACATGAGCATGAACATATGTTCACATCGTCCCTGCGCGCTAATGCCCGCTCCGACGAAACGGTGAAACGTCAGAGCTAGCTCCGAAACCATACAGAAGCCGCTACGAAACCATATGAAAGCCGCGATGGGGCGCATCCTGCCGGGCAACGACGAAGTACAGGTGTACCAGTAGTAGTGCCACTCGGTGATGCGCCGTTACCGGGTGTATTACTCTCACTTACCGACGATCGGCTCGCAAATAAAAGTATACAGTGAGTGCAAACTACTGCTCAGTGTCCTCCGTGAGCCCGAAGTTTTGAATTTATGGATGTATTTTTAGAATTGAATCACAACACTACGCGGACTTGCTGCTCTCCACCGCCCAATCCGAGTTGTGCCGAGACCCCGCAACTGGCTGCACATGATGTAACGTCTTACTAATGGCTGACTACCGGCCGATGTCTCCTCGAACCCCCCTCCCCCCCATCTCCCGCGTAAGATTTGTATAGGGCTCCCATATTGATGCTCTGCAGTAGGCGTGGCGCGTATACACATCATATGTTATGCTCGCTGCAGCACATCGGGGCGCCTAGTAGCAGCGCGCAATCACGCTGGGGGATGAAGGAAGGATAAGGCGGCGGCTCACTTGCAATATTAAGCCGCCGCTGCGGCACTATCACTCGCAGTCGTTTTCCGTGCGGAGCGCGCGGTTTGACGACTCTATATGGTTCTATATGACTTCACGAAATAATGAAATAATCAGATGACAATGAAATAATGAATGAAATAATTATAGCGAACGCAGTAATGCTATATTTATTACAGTGTAGTGCGACGCGATGACGGCTGCTGCAACTGCCTGTCTGCTACTTTGCCCACTATGTATACTGCTCACATTATTATTACGCGGTCAAATGTATATTATAATGATAGCCCCTGCTAATATATAAATTCTGCTGATGGAATAAACGCATTGTTGTTTAAATAAAATGCGTAATTTCCGTGACACTGCATGCAACAAAATATCATAAACACACCCTATACAGATATCACCTGCATGTCGCTGCTGCCGCTGAGCTGCTCGTGTCACCTGTTTCCTCGCGAATGCGTCGGTGGACGCACCGCACCAAATGTACCGTTTCCATTAATTCATGATAGTACATAATGTGGCTTATTGTTACATATCAGCCTACAGTTGTTGCATTTCCGAGTTGTGGATGTTGAGCTTGCCCCCTGAGGCATTGGCCACACCATGCTAGGACAAAGCATCGCCAGTGCAAAACGACCTGAGTGGGTTCGAACTACTGTGAGTACCCGTGTCATTTCCACCAGCAGAGGGCAATCTGCCATCTGCGGCGATATAATGAATGTATGGCTAGCTAGCAAGGCGCTGTGCTGCAGCCAGCTAAACACCGGTCCTCAATGTGGTGTCGGCATCCTGAGGTACAGTCAAGTCACTCGCTGTCACTGTCCAAAAAGACTATTGCGCCATCCTCATCCACGTAAAAGTCAACCTCCATCTCTTCATGGTCGTTCTCGGCTTCCTCCCCGTCCTCATCATCGCCGGAGGACACATCATCAAAGTCCGACAGGGTGCCCTGCAGCTCTGGGTCGGCATCCAGCCCCTCGCAATGCGCTGCCCACTCGTCGCCGTCGACATACTTTGCCAAAAACTTCTGAGCGCCTATGCCGAGCATCCCCGGCCTCACGCCGTTCCCTTTGTGTTCAGCGCCATCTGCAGATTCCGCCGGCAGGCGCTCCTCAGGGTCGGCACGGTCCGACCCCTGAGTCAGCCGGCGCTCGGTGGCTGCTGCGGGGGCCGCCTGGCCACCCTTGCGGGTTGCAGGTGGCGGCTGGGCGGCTGGAGCCTCCCCGCCCTTGGCCTGCACGACCTCTGGAGTCGGGCGGTGCTCGGTGCCTGCGGCAGGGGCCGCCCGGCTTGGGGCAGCGCCCCCCAGGCCAACCTTGGCAGGCGCCGCTGGCAGCTGGACTACGGATCCAGACGGTGGTTGGGCGGCTGGGGTCTTGTCGTTGTTGGCATGGACGAGCTCCGGAGTCAGGGGGCGCTTGGCGGGGACTACGGAGGCCGCCCTGTTCGATGCAGCGCCCACCAGGTCGCCCGTACCGGGTGCGGATGGCTGCTGGACAGATGCGGGCAGTGGCTGGACGGGTGCAGCCGGCTTCCCCTTGGGGTGCCCGAGCCCTGGTGCCGGGCTAGCCTTGGTCGACGCAGCGGGAGGTGCCTGGCTGGGTCCGCCGCAGAAGTGGCCACTCTTGGCCGGCTTTGGAGCTGAAGACGCTGGCGCCTTGGCCTTGGCACGCTTGGCCTGCACACGCTCTGGGGTCAGGCAGCGCTTGGCGGGGACTACGGGGGCCGCCCTGTTTGGCTCAGCGCCCACCAGGTCGCTCTTAGCGGGTGTGGATGGCGGCTGGGCGGACGCCGACAGAGGCCCGACGGGTGCAGCCTCCCCGCCCTTGGCCTGCACGACCTCCGGAGTCGGGCGGTGCTCGGTGCCTCCGGCAGGGGGCGCCCGGCTTGGGGCAGCGCCCCCCAGGCCAGCCTTGGCAGGCGCCGATGGCAGCTGGACTACGGCTCCAGACGGTGGCTGGGCGGCTGGGGTCGCCTCGCCCTTGGCATGGACGAGCCCCGGAGCCAGCGAGCACTTGGTGGGTGCCGCAGGGGGCGCCTGGGCGGATGCGGGCAGTGGCCGGGCGGGTGCAGCCGGCTTGCCCTTGGGGTGCCCGAGCCCTGGTGCGGGGCTAGGCTTGGTCGACGCAGCCAGAGGCGCCTGGGTGGGTCCGCCGCAGAAGTGGCCACTCTTGGCCGGCTTTGGAGCTGGAGACGCTGGCGCCTTGGCCTTGGCACGCTTGGCCTGCACACGATCCGGGGTCAGGCGGCGCTTGGCGGGGGCTACGGGGGCCGCCCTGTTTGGCTCAGCGCCCCCCAGGCCGCCCTTAGCAGGTGCGGATGGCGGCTGGGCGGATGCGGGCAGAGGCTGGATGGGTGCAGCCGCCTTGCCCTTGGCCTGCACGACCTCCGGAGTCAGGTGTTCGGTGCCTGCGGCGGGGGGCGCCCGGCTTGGGGCAGCGGCCCCCAGGCCAGCCTTGGCAGGCGCCGCTGGTAGCTGGACTTCGGATCCAGACGGTGGCTGGGCGGCTTGGGGCGACTCCCCCTTGGGTTGGCTGAGCTCAGGAGCCAGGCGGCACTTGGTGGGTGCCGTAGGGGTCGCCCGTCCTTGCGCAGCGCCCACCATGCCCCCCTTAGCGAGTGCAGATGGCGGCTGGGCGGATGCGGGCAGTGGCCGGGCGGGTGAAGCCGGCTTGCCCTTGGGGTGCCCGAGCCCTGGTGCCGGGCTAGCCTTGGTCGACGCAGCGGGAGGTGCCTGGCTGGGTCCGCCGCGGAAGTGGCCACTCTTGGCCGGCTGAGGAGCCGAAGACGCTGGCGCCTTGGCCTTGGCACGCTTGGCCTGCACATGCTCTGGGGTCAGGCAGCGCTTGGCGGGGGCTACGGGGGCCGCCCTGTTTGGCTCAGCGCCCCCCAGGCCGCCCTTAGCGGGTGTGGATGGCGGCTGGGCGGACAGAGGCCGGACGGGTGCAGCCGCCTTGCCCTTGGCATGCACGACCTCCGGAGTCAGGTGCTCGGTGTCTGGGGCAGGGGCCGCCCGGCTTGTGGCAGCGCCCCCCAGGCCAGCCTTGGCAGGCGCCGATGGCAGCTGGACTACGGCTCCAGACGGTGGCTGGGCGGCTGGGGTCGCCTCGCCCTTGGCATGGACGAGCCCC
Source organism: Tetraselmis striata (assembly GCA_006384855.1). Classification (NCBI taxonomy): domain Eukaryota; kingdom Viridiplantae; phylum Chlorophyta; class Chlorodendrophyceae; order Chlorodendrales; family Chlorodendraceae; genus Tetraselmis; species Tetraselmis striata. The sequence continues at coordinate 5,372 of VCJN01001259.1, read as the reverse complement.
GGAGCCAGGGAGCACTTGGTGGGTGCCGCATGGAGCGACTGGCCATCCTTGGCGGCTGACGATGGGGCAGAGGGCGGCTGGGCGGATGCGGGCAGTGGCCGGGCGGGTGGAGCCGGCTTGCCCTTGGCATGCACGACCTCCGGAGTCGGGCGGCGCTTGGCGAGGGCTGCGGGAAGCGCCCCGGGAGTTGCGTGGCCGTCCTTGGCGGCAGCACGCGGCGGGTCGGCGAGGGAGGCAGCTTCCGCCGCAGTCGCAGGAGGGATGCGAGCGCTGCGGGGCGGCGACACGGTCATGGGGGTCGCCGGCAAGGGCAAACCGGCCATATGGCTGCCTGGGGCGACCTGCGGGTCGCGAGGCTGCTGCGCCTCGCCATGGTGGCGCTCGCCCGGAAGGTCGGTGGGTACCGGTGCGGGCGAAACCTTCTTCAAAGAGACCTTCACCCTGCCGTCCTTCTTGCGGACCGCTGTCGCAAGTTCCTCTAGCTCAGGGTAAAGAGCAATGGCGGTGTGAAGGTTGTTCTTGACCGTGTCTTGCAAGACGTCGCCGAATCGCCCGATCTTCTTTTCCTTAAAGTACAGGTAGAAGCTTCCGTTCTTGTCCCTGAACTCTATCCTGACCTCCGGCATTGCAGCCCGCAGGGAGGACACGAGGCCGGTGGCGGAATCGACGGAAGAGGCGCGCTGACCCGATCCAACAGCGCGCGTCACATTTGCACCGGCAGTGGGCTCTGCCTGTGGCGCACGTCCCGGGAGAGGCGGCACTGCCCCGGAGGGCAGCTTCGATGCCGGGACGGCTGGTGCTGCGGCTTTCGGCCGAACGTTGCCGGCAGCAGTGCCACCCTGGGGCCATGCCGTCGGCGCGAAGTCCACGTCGGAGTCCTCGCCCGAGTCAGACTCCATGCGCGCTGGGAGCTGGGGCATTGCTTCGGCGGCTTGGGAGGTCGAGCTGGGCATGGTGGCAGGTGAAGGTTGCGATGAGGCGAAGTGGAGGCGGAAGGTAGCCGAGCTGGGTCTCGATTCGTACTAGGATGGATTGACCGCAAATACGCCTGCGAGTGGCGGGGTAGGGCAAACGAGGGGGGAGGGGGGGGGGGGGGGAAGGGGGGGCGGGCGGGAGGGGGGGTGTTTAGCCAAAGCGGGCGAAACATGAGTGCGACTGCTGTCAGCACGGCTGAAACCTCGGCACAGCGCGAGGTGCGCGGGCAGGGGGAAAGCTGTAGGATGTTCCGACACCTAGAGACCCTCGATGTATGCAGATGCTGATCGAACACGATGCTTTTCGGAGGACCTACTTGATTCGAAAGCGCAATGGGCAGCCATAGTGTCGTGGGGAGGGGGGCGAGGGGGGGGGGGGGGGGGGGGGGGGGGATTTTGGGAGCTCGGCAACAAGCGCCGGGCGGCGGCGGTGATGGAGCCAGCACGCAGACTGCGTACAGGCACGACAGGGCGAGTGCCCGCACAAACGGCCGCAGAGTCGTGCACAGCGGCTCAGAAACCACAAGCGGACGCGGCCTTTGCGGCGAGAACCACTCTCGGCAAGCAGAGGTGGCGAGACGGGGGCACGCTCGCGCACGCGGACTCAGCGCGGAGGCGGGCCGGGGCGTTGCGAGAGTCGTAGCCGGAAGTAGGGGGGGCGAAGCACCGAGAGACGCTCGGAGATAAACGATAGTGGGAAGTATCCCTCCCTGGCGACGCCAACGCTACGCTACGGTAGTGGCGGCGGTCGTATTGAGCAGTTCAGCATCGGCGAGCGTGGGCTGGAAGCCGGGGGGGGGGGGGGGGGGGGGGGGGGGGTTGGATATCCGCAACGATCGAAATAATGATTAGCCGGCGCGCCGGAAAAAGCGCGAGCGTTCTACTGAAGGCGCATAGCGCAGCAGCAAGGCGCAACTGGTATTAGCGCTGCGAGTGTTACGAGTACGGGAAGTCGGGAACATACCCGTACGTCGAGTGCTTGATGGCAAGCCGATACTAGTTCGTGGCTAGGTTCGACACAGTTCCGGGAGGTGTTTGTGGAGGTGGGGAGAGGGGGGAAGGGGGACGGAGGCGAAGAGGCGCGGCGCACCTTGGCGCTGGAGGCAGATGACGGGGCGCAGGCTTGGACAGTCTCGGAACGAGGTGGCGGTGGCGACGGAGGCGGGACGCCCTGGCGCTGCGGACACTGTAGTACGAAGAAACACTCGTATTGACGGGAGCTGTCGCATGAATAATTTGAACAGCGCCCTGTAATAGTGTTCAGAACGGTTGGCAGCTGTCACTGTACGATCGATGCTGGATGTTATGATGCAGAAGGCTGGTACCCCGGCTCCTTTTATACTATCCCAGGACAGGAGGGCAGGAACCAGGCCTTCCGGAAAAGTACAGATATGTGGGGGCTAGGTGCTTTCATCCGGGTTGGTGGTTTCGTCCGGAGAGGGGGGGGCTTTGTTCCGGACCGGTGGTTTCTTTCGGTGAGGTGGCGCTTGGGTCCGGACTGGTGGTCTCTTCTTTTCAGGAAGAACTGTTCCAGGCAGGCAGTCCGGTGGCAGCAACCTTTGTTGACATCAGTGATAATGATAAAATACTTTACAATAATGCCTATGTAGAATGTAGCTAGAATATGCCTTAGTACTTTAGCACACATCCTCATTGATGGTTCGCACTATCACAGCGCACTTTAGTGCACCGCAACGCCTGCCTAGATGCGTGCAGCGCCCAGGCGGGCCTGCTCACTTCTCCAGCCACTATCCGTGCTTCACGCTCCCTCCCACAGCCCCCGGCTCGCGCCAGGGCCCACACATGGCGGGCTGGTAGGGACGCTGCGCACAACAACGTGGATACTCCGACCATCCATATTCCGGACCATGGCAAATGTGGATGGGTGTAGGGAGCAGTGCCCATACCGGTATGAAAGGGTTGGTGCCTTGAAAGAGGTTCTGCACAGATACATGGAAGACGCCAGGGATAGCAAGTGCTTGAGGATTATGTATTGGCAGACAGAAGGTCCCTATAAAAAGGCGTTGTTTGCATTTGCCTTGACAATGGGATCCACCCTCAGCCGTCTAATCTGGCTGCGCCAGCAGCACTACGGTATGCACAGTCACAGCTGCATGCTCGTGCATTCTTGGCTCAACATCCAATAACCCACCTCCATATGTCACCCGGCTATCGGCACGTAACGGTGCTGCTTCCCGGTAGATATGTGCCTTGCGGCCAGCTTTCCAAACTGCCGGTGGCCGGACCTTCCTCCACTCGAGACAACATAGACAGCTTGAGATACATGCATTGCGCTCTTGGCCCGAAGGTATCCATAGCGAGGAGATCCATATCTGACTCTGAGGGCCCCCACAACCTGCTGAGCCTGCACACGCGTGCACAACCATGCACAGTTTGGTGGACATAAAGAGTGCAGATGTCAGCGACTGCCTGGCTGTGTGTTGCTGAAAGCCAACAGCGCCAGGCAGCGCCAGATCTCTTCGCACGAACCAAGTGAAGCCGCACTAAGATCTAGCCCTGGAACTCCTACAAGCACAGCTACTTGTAGCCGTGTTGGGTCTGACCTGTTGTATTGTCGAAGGAGGAAGCCTCGCCATCGCGCCAGGTTTGGGCTGTCTGCGGTTCGCCAACTGCGCGCTTGAGAGAGTTCTGTACTAAATAAATGGTTGGCCGACGAACCGAGAGGGGTTGGCCAACCATAAAGTACAGAACTCGCTCGGCGGCGGACCTAGCTCGGCGCCCGCACAGCCAAAGTGCGCTGCAAAGTGCGTTCATGGCGGACTTCGCGCAGCGCATGATCGCGCCTGCTCCTAGATGCATTAGCGCTGCGGGGGCGCCTTCACAGCGCGCTCGCACCGCCCGCGTACCCGCCCGGGGTTGCTGGCGTCACGGTGCGCTTTTAGATCACGGTACATCAAAATGTGTACGGGCATCACCGGCCGCGTGGGCGGGGTGTGAAAGCTTCGCGCAGAGCGGGGTAAGCCTCTTCTGATCGCTAGAACCATGTTTTTGGCGCAGGACATAGCGCCAACGGCCAGCCCTGCTTGCCGAAAGCGGCATGGCGTTATTTGGCTTCGGCTGGCTGCTTAGTACAGGGTAGCAGGTTCCGTGGCGGCTAAGGGCATCCCCTCCGGGCAGGCGGGCTCCGCGCGTCGATCAGGAAGCAGCCACAGCCAGCAGCCGTCGATCACTGTCCACTCGATACGCGCAGCAGCACCAGCAGGCGCGCCGGGCATTGCCGCGCTGGGCGCGTCCCGCGCGCAGAACAAAGTTTATTATATTTAAAAAAATAAATGCGCGCTGATGATGAATACTCGTTTCAAAGTTGAGTCTGGTTTTGCCAACAAGGTCGCGCAGGCTCTTTTACACGGTCAAGAGCCGAAATTGGCAGGATGGTTTAGCGAAAGCGTGGAGGGAAAACGGAGTCAGGGGGGGCGCTGCGTGGAACGCAGCGAAAACTGGAAGATGGCAGGCTCAGCTGTTCTGGCTGCTTTTATGTCTACTCGTGCTGCACCCAACAAGGGCGCAACAACAGTTACTAGTTCCCGTACCACTGAGCAGCACTTGTAGCTAAAAAGCGGTTAGGTCAAGGATGGAAACCCCATAAACTAGTTTAGATCATTTCAAAGTTGAGTCTGGTTTTGCCAGTCTTGATTTAACGTAGAGAGCGGTGGATTGACGGAGAAGGGGTAGCGCCAAGTCATGAAGGAGGCACTGGGAAGGCCACCGCTGCGGAGTCCTGTTGGACTTGGAAGTGGCGGAGGGGGGCGATGTGTTCAAAGAAGAACCACGCGCCAAGAGAAGGAAGAACGTTGGGGTCGATGTAGTCCAGAGCGACATCAGAGTTAGTGGCCCAACCGCCCTGGTAGCGGATGTGGGACAGTGGCGCTCCGATGGCGTTTGCTGCAGAGGCTGCGCCCTTGCGTAGACTGTGTGAAGTCCAGGAAGTGCCAGCAGGGGGGGCAACGTTGACTAGGTTGACTGTTATACTCCATTTTCCCTATAGCCATAATGTTCTGCTATACTAGCAGGTATAACCCGCAAAGGTAGTACGACTACGCATCCGCGGAGTCGCTGTACATATTAGTATTGCGGGCGTAAATATTAGTAGTATAAGGCCGAGGACTGTTCTGGAATTCTCTAGAGTTCTCTGACTCAAGCCTTACGTGGCTAACACAGCACGGGTATCCCATGACACCCGGCTAACATAGCACAGGTATGACTATGACCTCGGCGGGTATAAATACCGCCTCGGACTAGTCTACTAGGCAGAATTCAGAGACAGAACTATAACCCAGGAACCCCTGTAACCAGAAGAGACTGGCCATACTTTCTAAATCCTTCCGCTGCATCCTAAAGGGCCTAAAGAACAGGCTTAAGCTAGAGCCTAACACTTGG
>VCJN01001258.1:0-54969 GCA_006384855.1 Tetraselmis striata | reverse complement strand
AAGTATCCGTTACGGTTTGTGACGAGTATTCGTCACGCCGGGAAGTGACGCTCCGGTGACGCCTCGATCGACGTGGCACGTTCTGCTGCGAATATTTAGCGTTACGCGTTACGCAAGCGTCTTCTATCCTTCGACCCTTATGCTGCTAGCTCATGTATTAATTTGACGCGACGAGTCATCGCAGGGACTACCGGTATAATACGGGTACTCGTACCGACAGGGTCGGGATGTGAACAACCCTGAAACCCTGCCGGTATATGGCAGGATAGAGCCAGGGTTTCTGGTGCCCGTACACGACATGAAAATAGGCTTGATTCATCGTGGATTTTGCAGTTTTCTAGTCGTAGTCTCGCTGGGTCCACTGCTTTTGTCGCCTGGCCCCCGGGGCGGGTCCACCTTTGTCGTTTGCCCTTGAAATAAAGGGCGGAGATTCGAGGGAGTGCCAAAAGAGTAATCTCAGATTACAAAAAGGGGACCGCCGAAAGTGGGAGCATGAATCACAAAGTATAGTTACCCCGTCGACATGCTGTTCCGCTGGGAGTTCATATCGCATAAATACGGGATTTTTAGGGGGGTGCGGGCCGGGGGGGGGGGGGGGGGGGGGGGGGGCTCCGTCGCCACCAACGTACTCGTTTCTGCCACAATCACTGGCAGCACTTGGCCTGGGGTGATAGTCGGGAGCCAAACCAACAGCCGTCTCGATTGCGGCCCGCGGTCTACTCGACCAGGAGAGTAAGCAGCGCGGTGCGGACTGCCCGTGGCACTTGCCGGCAGCACTCTTATCGCAGCAGCGGGTGGCCGCCGCTGCCTGTTGCCCCGCTGCCGCGGTGCGTCTTCATCTCCCGCTGCTAGGTTGGTGCCGCGACCAGTGGCGCTGCTGATACCCGGGTATTCGCCTCGTCCCTCGTGGCCGTGCACACGCCGAGCGGGCGCCTCCTTGCGCTGTTGCCCCCGGGCGGTTTCCCCTCCGCTCCGTGCCAGGGGCACCTACGCACATAACGTCAGTATAGGCGGGCGTGCTTCGCAGAAAGAAAAGCAGCGGCAAGGCAGAGGGAGGTGGGGACGGAAGAGCGAGACGAAGGGAGGGGGCATTTCATTAATGTGTTGTAAATATCAACACCGGCATTGCAGGGTGCCCTGTTTGGTGTATGCCCAGGCGGCATCTGGTGTTTGTAACGAGGCTGCTGGCCGCATCAACTGGCCCGGATCTCAGGTATGTTGACCGCCGCCACTGCAGGTATAAGGCAGGTGCTGCTAGTGGCGGCATGCTCACGTGCCCCAGCCCACCCCAAGCCTGATGGGGAGGCTAGATTCCGCGGCGACGTCGGTCCACCTGCGCGTGGGGGGCAGTGCCGCTGGGGACGAACTCCACCGGGAAGCAACCGCTGGCATCCCCTGAGCGGCGCTGTGCAATCCTGCTGCGGCGGATCCCTTGCCCATGGACGCACTCGCATCCGTAAACGGCATGCAGAGCTTCTTTGACGCGCTCAGGCGCACCTCCAGTGTGAGCAACCTACCGGCGTCTGCAGAGGACTTCGCAGAGGAGAACCCTCCCGGACTTTTGAACACGATTGCAGACCAAGGGTCGACAGCTTGGATGGGGATGCCAGACGACGTGGTAGGGTTTTGCGACGCCAGCAAGCAAGAGCAGAATAATCCCGGGCGCAAGCAGAGCAGCCGCGTGGGCCGCTCGTCCAGCTTGCCGCACCGCCTACTAGCTCGAGTGGCAAAGTGGAAGACTCCATGCTCAGGAAGGGATGCCAGCGGGGGCTTCATGGACTACCACGACCAGCTCGCTGACCTCAGGAGCGAGTTGCATGTGCGGCCACTGGCGCTGACGGCATGCGTTGCGGGTAGGGAGGCGCGGTATGGGCGGAGGCGGGTGAGGGTAGAAGCCATCCTGAGCGTCTGTGCTGCATTGTTCCAGGAGGCAGACGAAACCGATGGCAGGCCCAAGATGCGCCGGGAGCCACGCAAGGCCGGAGCTGGATGACGGCTGGCTACAGTCCGCCATCCAGAGGGTGCGCCCACCCCCTCCCCAGCCAGCCAGCCCCACTTTATCCCCTGCTACAGCTGTACCATGTAGCAGCTCTTCGATGGCCCCCTAAACTGTGTGGCGGTTTATGGATGATGAAGAGCGGCGCAGACGAGAGCGTCGCGCGCGGCGTCAGCGGCGACCCAGACTCAGTGGAGAAAGAAGAGTTGAGCTTCTGGACGACGCTTGATGAGGAGGAGGATAGCAATGTGGGCTCCAAACCATGCCGCGCTGCCGCCTGCAACGCGAGCTGGCGCCGTGTGAGGCGTCTTCCCTAACGACACGCAGCAGCGGCCACCCAGGGGACTGCATGCCCGCCGAGAACCGTGCCACCCAGGTTGGGGGCCACAGCCTCTGCCCCGCGCAGCCCGAGCGGCAGCGCCGCGCGGGCTCCGTGCAGGGCATGCTCGGCCCTGGCTCGCCCTGGAGTGCATCGACACCTCGCGCGTGGATTCCGAACCCAGCAGCGACGATGACAGCTCCGTCGACCTGGACGCAGGTGTGACGGGCTGCCCTTGGTGCTCTGCCGCCTCTCAGACATGTTGCCGTCGCTGTGACGCATATGACACCGCAGGGCTCTCATCATCTCTGACGGCTGCATGCTGCGTCCGCAGTGCACTCCTATGACGATACGCCGTGGCCTCCACTGGAGGTCGCGATCACACGGGAAGAGCTCGATTTTGACACCAGCCCACAGCCTCAGGTGAGCACCGCCTATCACCGATAGGCGTGCAGCAGAAAGGGGTGAGTGGGCACGCCAGGGTTGGGGGGAGGGGTTTCTCTTTGAATCTGACCCTGACTCACTCGCCGCTCCCCTCATACGCGCGACCAATGAGGGCGGGGTGTCTCAGCCCAGCAGCGCCCCTGCAAGGAGGTCCCACCGGCACCAGCGGTCACACACGGCCCGACTATGGACTCCGGGTGGGACGGGTTTTCCCGGACCTCGGACGCCATGTTCGGCAACACACACCTGCACGACATGCAGCCTCAGCCAACCACAGCTGACAACCTTATCCACTTGGCGCCGACTGGCATCCCTCGGGTGGCCCGGCCCCAGGTACGTGCCCCCACTCAGAACGTGGAGCATCCGACCCCTACACTGCGCTCGGCGCGCTGATTGTAGGTCTATGTGCATGTCATGCCCCCAGGCACCTTGCCGTCGGCTATGGACCCGCACGCTGCGTTCTGGGCGCAGCAGCTCCGGGATATCCGCGGTTGGCGCTGTCGCCCGCGCGCAGACACGCCGCTAGCGCGTCAAACCCATCTCTGCGGATCTGCGGGCCAGGGCGCAGGGACGAGATCAAGCTCAACGCCATGGCTGGCGGCGGTGGCCACTGGTGCGACCCTCCCTCCCTCCCCCCCCTCCCCCCCCCCCCCCCCCCCCCAAAACACACACACACAGACCGCCAACCATCTGATGCAGCGCTGATTTTCAGCTTCTGTAACCACACCATGGGTTCGCTTTGCACTATTGTTTGCTGGAGGTAGAGACAGACAGAGAGAGAGGGGAGAGGGAGAGCAATTTGACTGCTTTGAATGTATTTCTGGGAATCTATCAGAATACACACGCGAATTGCGATCTCCGTTCCTTTCGTGATTTCATTTGGACGTCAAGCCTAAACCAGCGGAACTGAAAGACCGCCAATGTTGCAGTTGCGCATTAGCGCTCTGGAGCTTGGATGAGGCGGTGGTCCAATTTTTTTTTGGCATAGATTGACCTACGATGCGACGTGGATGGTGTTTCGGGGGGGGGGGGGGGGGGGGGGGGCGTTCCGGCGTTTGCGGCGTTCCGGCTGTGGTACCATGATACTTTACGTTGGGTTGCTCCAGCACAACTTACAGCACGCACGATCTGACTTGATGGTTCGATATGGTAAAATTAGGTAACCAAAATAAGTTCCGACCCGTGAACTCACTCAATTGTAGTGGCAGTAGGCGGTGTTGGCGATTCCACCTGTGACTTGCGCGCGGCTGCGTTCTGCGCGTGCATCAGGTGGCACACGAGAGGACGTCCTTGCTGCCGCAGACACAAACCCAGGCGCGCCGGATGCGGGGACACCCTCCCCGCCCGCCCCGCTAGGGGAGAAGCCCGCGGCGGCACTGCGGCACGAAGCCTACGTGCTGTTGAAGGTAGCTGCGCCCGCGTGCCTGTTGGACGAGTGGGGCGGCGCTCAGCGCGTGGCCTGCGCCCGATGACGTGCTGCATTACCGCTGTGTGCCCCCAGGTGCTGCGTAACAACCCTGCCGAATGCCCCATCAAGCTACGCCAGTTGATCGCCTTGGCGGAGCAGCCCACTGGGGCGGAGGCCGTTGCCAAGGAGGGTGGGCTGGATGTGGTGGTGATGGTCATGAGCTCAGACTGGGCCAACCGTATGGTCGCCACCATGTGCGCTGAGCTGCTGCGCTCGCTGCTGCCGGGCGGGGTGGCGATGGCGCGGCGGAAGCTGCTGAAGCGGCTGCCGCAGCTGGAGGCCGGAGCGCTTTCGGGAGTGGATGGCGTGCTGCTGGGCGACAGCGGCGCCTCCGCCGCCAGCTCCGCCTGCCCCCCGAGCAGCGCGGCTCCAGACTCTGTGGTGCGGCATTCCATCAACCTGAAGAAGAAGCACATAAAGAAACTGCGCAAGCGGTCATCTGCCATCGCATGGTGAGGCGCCTCCCTGCGCTGCGCATCCTACATGTCCGTTTGCGCGTATGTGTGTGTGTTTGGGGAGGGGCGGGTGATGCTGAGACAGGTCCCTTAGCCATACAGTCATGCACGGGTCTAGAGAAAAGAACATGACACGATGGTTGGTCATACAATATGACCATGCCTAGCCATTTGGGACGGCATCCGTATTTTTGCTTCCGACTAAATGGCTCTGGAAATGGCACCTCCCTGTGGCGCTCGTAGGGCCTGCCATGCCCTGGTGCGTGTGATGCAGCGCTTCCAGGCTGAGGAAGCCGTCCAGGACAAGGGCAGCTCCGCGCTGTGGGGCGTGCTCAGCCCGCCAAATGAGCCGCAGGTGTGGCGGCAGCGCGCGGCAGCCCGCCTGCCACAGGGGTGCACTGCGACGCATCTGCAGGAAAGGATGCACTTGCTGATGTGGCATGTGCTGATGTGTGTGGCCCCAGTCGGCGACTCACCGCGAGATCGAAAGTTACATTCAGCGCGTGACGGCCATGGAGGTGCTCGAGGCCGGAGGCGTCTTTGTGTTGATCAACAACCTGAAGCTCCACGCAAAATACGCAAATGTTGCGTACAGCGCTGTTGGCGCTCTGCTAGCCATTGCGCAGGTCTGTCCGCCAGCCTCCTCGCTGTGCACATGCAGTGACCCCTGCCGTTCTTCCTGTGCCCGACTCGCGATTGCGCAGAACACCAATGGTAGCGCTCTGTATTTTACCCATTGTCGGAGGAGCGCAACCACGCTTAGGGTTCTCATATACTAGAGATATTATCTACTGGTTTTCACCCCCTGCCCCCCCCCCCCCCCCCCCTTCACCCTCTGTAAAGAGAGAAAAGGTAACTTAGCCTGGACATTGATAGGTAATAGGAAATGAGAAATACACCCCGAATGTAGCACCGAAGATGTGAAAAGATGATGGTGCAAAACAGTGACCCATTTTTTGGTGAGCCGGATCAAATGACACTTTATCAATCCGCCGTTGTTTGGGTGTGATCCACAGCTCGGGCCGCAGGCGCGCTACGCCATCGACAAGCAGAAAGGCCGGGAGGCCATCCAGTCCGCCATGATTGAGCACCCTGCCATAGGCTACGGCGGGCGGTTTGCCTCCCTGGCAGAGTGGCTGGACTCTGAAATCGTCGACCCAGGTGCGGCGTTGGTGCCTTCCCGTGTGCCGCATGAGCGCGTGCGCTCAGTCATGGTGTGCCGTGTTGGGCGGTCAAACCTAGTCGAAATTAATTGCTGTCACATCATGAAACTTCCAATATATTCAGGAGGTCACAACCCTGACATGACTTCTCGAAACCCTAAGTTCTGCGTACATCTACAATCAGCCCCGTGTAAAACCCTAGCACATTGCGGCTTGTATCGGAAGGGGGGGGCACTCGTACCCGCACTCCAGCGGTATAATGTGATTTTATGAGTTGGTCAACTGCATGGAAAGTGTCCCCGATACAACTCCCAGTACACAACGTTTCACTCTCACCAGGTACCTGAACCCCTCCGGGAGGGGCTTGCCTGCAATAGTCGCAATAGCCACCAAAATGTTCGGTTGGTCCGTACCGCCTTAACTGAGTGAGTTCCGTTTCTTGAGTTCCCCTTCTTGAGTCGCCCGGTACATGCGGTTCCTTTTGAGGAGACACATGTGTTGCAGTGTGTTCACTGGGCATGTTGCTTGGAGGCAGGGCTGGGGGCTTGTTACACCGTGGCCGCTATTTCGGATGAGGTTATTCCGACTGCTGATTTTTTTGAATTTTCTAAATTGTTTTTAGGATTTTGGAAACACTATGAAACCCTAGCTTCGTGTGACCGCCCCTACCCCATGCACAGGGTACATGACGCCACCCGAGGAGAGTGCCGATGAGCCAAAGCGGCGCCCGCTCATGACCCTCAGCATGAAACGGCCCAAATACCGGCGCGCGCCAGTTCTGCCGCCAGGCGCCTCTGTGCTGCCAGAGTCCCAGTCCGACCTCACCGACCTTAAGCACATCCGCATGCACGAGGACGGCTCCTCGCGGCGCTCAACCAAAGACGAGAAAATATGGAACCGGATGGTGAATTTTGTGCGCCGCTAATAGCCTGGGAATAGATAGCCCGCATGCCGGTCGCAGCCTGTCAAGCACGCGCGTACAAGAGGCTTTCATGCTCCATCCAATAAGAAAGGCATCGCCCAGGTATACCGCCGAAACACGCGCCTTCAACCGTTGTATATGTAATTCTTTCTCGGTGGCGATGCGCCATGGTGGGCGTACAGTGCACATGACGTGTCGGAGGTACAGTTTTTTAATTCGACGGTTACGACTACGCGCGACCGCTATTCAGGATTACTTGCGCGTCATTTCGTTGTACCAGTACTAGTAGCGCCTGTGTCTAACCCTATGTGATATGATGATATGTTTACTACGAGTAGTTGGGGTTTTATTGCCCTTGTCATCTACTTGGCAGGCGCGGTACGGCACAAATACGTTGCTGATATGTTCTAAACTTGTTTATGTGGTTTCTCTACCTGTACGAGATAGCCCTGGCGCGGCGCCCGTAGCGCGTGTGTGCGCGCGCACGATTGCGGGGGCCGGTCAGAGCCACCACCTGCCTTCACGGCGGACCGACCGGTCACTCTCCTTTGCTGTGGCACGCTCCATCGAGCGCACCACAGCAAAGTCGCGGCAATTTTGCCGCGCAGGGTGCCGGTCTTCCGCCATCGTACCATGTACGGTGAGCGACGCCTTTCGGGGCCCCCCCTGGGAGAAACCCGTTAGGGTTTGTGTGATTAATGTACGCGCGCCGCTTGCGACGTGCTAACTACTACCCGCGAACGAGCTGCTGATTACTCGCCCAACGCGAGGAGAGGACGAAGCTGCAGCGCTTCCCCATTCAGTGGAACAAGGTCCAAGACCTTCGACCAGTGTCGACCAACAGTAACCCCTGGCTTCCCTTTCCCGTGTGGGCATGGCTCGATCTGTACTGGCCCCTACTCGGCGTAGGTCTCGCGATGCGCTCTGATTGGGGCGTATGCATGCCGGCGTATGCCCGTCGTCTAGTACAGATTCGAGTACAAAGTGACAGTACACTGCCAGTGGCCAAGCCAGCGCCCAGTGGCACATGGCTACTCCCACGCCGCGGCACTCCTACTGTGCCGCGCACCGTGGACCCTGACGCCGACGCGGAGAGGGCCAGCAGAGCGACAGGGCGCTCTGCTCGCCCCCCTCGCGACATCCATCGCGCCAATTCCTGTACTCCCGACTCCCCCTTTATGAGACATCGCGTCCGTCGTAATCTCGGCAACTGGCAAGCCGCTGGCGCAAATCGCAGTTTTCTCAACTGGATATCCCGAGGTGTACGCGTTCCTTTCTTGGACGGGCTTGCCCCACCTTCTTTTCATCAGGGGGTGTCAATGGGGGATGCTACTCCTGCTCAACTGGAGTTTATGGACGGTGAATTGGCTCGCTTCCTGGCCGTTGGGGCCTGGGAGCGAGGCTACTGCGCAAAATGGGTGTCCCGGCTGTTCCTGGTTCCTAAGCCTGGAACAAACAAATGGAGGCTCATCATTGACCTTCGCCCCCTGAACCGCTATTGCGAGACGCGCGATCTTTCGTTTGAGACGCTTTCGCATTTACGCAACCTGGCGCGCCCTGGGGACTACATGTTGCAGATGGACCTGCAGGACGGGTTTTACGCGGTTGGAATCGCCCCTGAGGACAGGGATTTTTTCACTGTCGGTTACCGCGGCACTCTGTACCGACTGGCTGGCCTTCCCATGGGCTGGTCTTTGTCCCCCTATTACTTCTGCCAATTCACCAACGTCCTCACTAGGGCATTGCGTCGTAACCCGGCTGAAGCAGATGGCACACCTATTTTCCGGCGACGATTTGGCCTGCGCATGTTGCCCTACATGGACGATTTCCTGTTTCTAGCTCGGACTCAGGCTGAGGCCATCTGGCAACGTGACTACATCGAACGCCACCTCTCGGGCTTTGGTCTGCTGCGCAACCCCAACAAGGGCGTGTGGGAGCCCACTCAAAAGCTCGTGCACCTGGGGTTAGAAATTGACACATCGGGGTCACCTACTCTTCGTGCGCCCGCTGAGAAACTCGCCAGCATTGCTCGCGCGGCCAAACGCCTAATCCAACGAGCAAAACGCGATCGTCGGTGGTTGCCAGCTCGCGAGTTGGCCGCTCTCGCGGGAAAATGCCAGTTTCTCTACTTGGCCATTGCCCCTGCCCGTTTCTACCTTCGTGAGCTGCATGATGTGCTCAAGACGCGCGACTCTTGGTCCGGCCGCGTCAAGCTTACCCGCCAGCTCGAACGCGATCTGCAATGGTGGGTGGGTGTGCCCACCCAACACAACGGCCGCCCCATTAACCGCCCCGTCGAAACCGGATACCTACACGTCGACAGTTCGTCTTACGGCTGGGGTGCCGTTTTGAACGAGCACCATGAAGCTCGGGGTTTCTGGTACGACGATGACCGCAATGCGCACATTACCCTGAAAGAGCTCAAAGCCGTCCGCTTGGCTATCGAGTCCTTCCTCCCCATGCTCCAAAACCGCCACATCCGCTTGCACGAGGATAACCAAGCAGTTGTCGGCGTCCTCACTAACCTCACCTCCCGCTCCCCACGCCTCATGGCTGAGCTACGCAAAACGTGGTACCTCATGGACACGCACGGCATCACCCTTTCCGTGCGCTACATCCGTTCTGCGGCGAATATCTGGGCTGACCGCCTTAGTCGCGAGGTTGATTGCGACGACTGGCAGTTCAACCCTCGTCGATTCGCCTCGCTCACCGCTAAATGGGGCGCCTGCACCATCGACCGCTTCGCGACTTCTGAAAACGCCCTCCTGCCCCGCTACAACGCCCGTTGGCGTGACCCACGGTGCGAGGCCGTCGACGCCCTGCGCCTCTCCGACGCTGCATGGCGTTGCGAACGTAACTGGTGTAACCCTCCGTGGAACCTCATCGGCGATCTAGTCTCCAAACTTGAGTCCAGCGGTGCCCCAGCCATCGTCATTGTTCCCTACTGGCCTGACAAAGCTTGGTACTAGCTCCTCTCGGAGATGTGCTCCGACATGCGCTCTTGGAAGGGAAAAAGGGCGATTATTGAGTCAAAATGGGCACAATGCCCTTAACTCAATATTGTACCCCTTTTGGGGGGTGCAAATTTGAGTCCAGCCTAACACTGTACGAATGTACTGTGAAACTGGCTTCCTTTTCTTGCCAACACTGTACGAGGTACTGTTCAGTGAAATGAACCTTCACTATGTACTACACGCCTGTCCACCGCCCTTTGACGAGATGCGTCGCTACCCTTCCACGCCAACCGTTTTTTCTGGCCTCGAATGCTACGCCGCCACTGTGCTTCCCACTCATCTACCCCTCGCAAGCTCCCTCGCGCTTGTATTCTTTGAGGCATCTTAACGCTTCTCGGTGCACAAAAGCATGGCAGACCGTCCTCGCAGAGCGAAACGCACATCTGCCCGCTTGCACAGTTCTGTGCGTGGCGGGGACATCTGCGGCTGCACTTGGCTTTGACCCAACGAGCAAGGCTCTCGACACACTGCTAGTGACCCCCATGGCGCAAGATTCTCCGCAGATGCACTTGCGTTCCGACAGGAGGGCGTCTCAGGCGCCAATACCCACGACTCAGCCCATGAGGCCCATGCAGCCGGGCGGTGGGCAACATGGAAGCGGACCGCTATGGCCCGGGGCCGGAGATTCGCAGCCTTCGCCTCACGGCGAGCCTCAGCCTGACCCCCCAAGCCTCAAGGTGTGCCACCTTTGGTCCCTCTCCCATGAGCGACTCCAACGGTACGCGGACTCGCATCTTCGCTTGCATCTCTCATCAGGGCGCCGTGGGCTGCGTTAAGCGCACCTCGCCGTCGCGCATCTCGACATGTGTGCGAGACAGCAGGAACCATGGCGGCGGCGAGAGACGCGGCACTGGAACCCGGAGGCCCACATTGGGGACGACGGGTACGCCCTCCCGGACGTCAAAGCAGCGGTGGCTGAAGCCACCGCTGGCACGACTGGCGAGCAAGAGATGCGGAGGGTGGAGAGAATTTAAAGGTAGAGGGTGGGATTACCCGCATCTCCGCAGTGGGGGCATATGAGCGCTCGCATCTTACGCGTGCAAACCCGTGCACTATTGCTCCTAGCTCTTGTAACGCTGCCCTGTGCAAGGATCCCTTTGTCGTTGTCACGTCGCCTTGGTTCACTCACCTGAATTTGCTCCTACCGCTGCTGGCGGCCTACAAGGCGGAAATCTGTTGCGTGCAGATTCCGAGCACCTACTTGACGCAAGGGCCCCGCCCGCAAATGAACTGCCTCCACAGTCTGTTGAAAGCGGGCCGTGCACTTCTCATCGCGTCAAAGCACCCAAGAAACCCCGACACCAACAGACGCGCCTTGTGGTTGGTCATCGGACGAGATTCGGCGACTTTAAGGGCGCATCTCTCAGAGCACCTCGGCAAGCAACGTGGGTTCGTGTATGCGAGACGGCGAGAACCATGACGGCGGCGAAAGAGATGCGGCACTGGAACCCGGAGGCCCACATTGGGGACGACAGGTACGCCCTCCCGGACGTCAAAGCAGCGGTGGCTGAAGCCACCGCTGGCACGACTGACGGGCAAGAGATGCGGAGGGTGGAGAGAATTTAAAGGTAGAGGGTGGGATTACCCGCCGCATCTCCGCAGTGGGGGCGTATGAGCGCTCGCATCTCTCGCGTGCAAACCCGTGTACTGTCGCTCCTTGCTCTTGTAACGCTGCCCTAGGCAAGGAGCCCTTTGTCGCTGTCATGTCGCCTTGGTTCACTCACCTGAATCCTCCTACCGATGCTGCCGGCCTACAAGGCGGAAATCTGTTGCGTGCAGATTCCGAGCACCTACTTGACGCAAGGGCCCCGCCTGCAAATGAACTACCTCCACAGTCTGTTGAAAGCGGGTCGTGTACTTCTCATCGCGCCAAAGCACCCAAGAACCCCCGACACCAACAGACGCGCCTTGTGGTTGGTCGTCGGAAGAGATTCGGCGACTTTAAGGGCGCATCTCTCGGAGCACCTCGGCAAGCAATGTGGGTTCGTGTATGCGAGACGGCGAGAACCATGACGGCGGCGAAAGAGACGCGGCACTGGAACCCGGAGGCCCACATTGGGGACGACAGGTACGTCCTCCCGGACGTCAAAGCAGCGGTGGCTGAAGCCACCGCTGGCACGACTGGCGAGCAAGAGATGCGGAGGGTGGAGGGATCGAATTGACCGCCGTAAAGGGTGGGATTACCCGCATCTCCGCAGTGGGGGCAGGTGAACGCCCGCATCTCTCGTGTACAAACCCGTGTACTATCGCCCCTAGCTCTTGTAACGCTGCCCTAGGCAAGGAGCCCTTTGTCGTTGCCATGTCGCCTTGGTTCACTCACCTGAATGCTCCTATAGCTGCTGGCGGCCTCCAAGGTGGTAATCTATCGCGTGCAGATTCCGAGCACCTACACGACGCAAAGGCCCCTGCCGCGAATGGACTACCTCGACAGCCTGTTGACAGCGGGTCGTGTACTTCTCATCGCGCCAAAGCACCCAAGAAACCCCGACACCAACGGACGCGCCTTGTGGTTGGTCGTCGGAAGAGATTCGGCGACTTCTCTCGGAGCACCTCGGCAAGCAACGTGGGTTCGTGTCTGGTCCGTGACAATGGATTCATGCAGCTTGAAATTCGCTGCCATAGCTCCCTGGACAATACCTCATTAATCATAATCAACTATCACAACAAATCATTCTCAACCGCAGATAAGAGTTTAATCGACTCCTGTCCGTCGATTTCACAAACCACACTTCCTTTGCTAGCGCGGCCGGGGCAGCGGGGCGCCAACGCGCCGCGGCCGGGGCACCGGGGCGCCAACGCGCCGCGGCCGGCGCAGCGGGGCGCCAACGCGCCGCGGCCGGCGCAGCGGGGCGCCAACGCGCCAACGCGCGGCGACCGGCGCATGTTGGTGATTCATGCAGCCCCGCATACTTAATGGTTTGCAGCCATCTAGGCAATCAAAGCATGCTTAAAGGCAGCATCTGCGGTGCAGCGCTGCAGCAATCTGCGGCGTGCCGCCAGCAAATATAACGTATTATCCCTACTGCCCTGCAATCTGTATGGTATCGACAAGCAGGTGCGTATTCATATCCCTTCTATGCCATGCAGCCCCGCATACTAATAAATGGTTTGCAGCCATCTAGGCAATTGAAGCATGCCTTAAGGCAGCATCTGCGGTGCAGCGCTGCAGCAATCTGCGGCGTGCCGCCAGCAAATATCAGGCATTAGACCTACTGCCTTGCAATCTGCATAGTATCGTCAAGTAGGTGCGTGTTCATATCCCTTCTATGCCATGCAGCCCCGCATACTAATAAATGGTTTGCAGCCATCCAGTCAACTAAAACATGCCTTAAGGCAGCATCTGCGGTGCAGCGCTGCAGCAATCTGCGGCGTGCCGCGAGCAAATATCAGGCATTAGCCCTACTGCCTTGCAGTCCGTATAGTATCGTCAAGCCGGTGCGTGTTCACATCCCTTTCATGCCATGCAGCCCCGCATACGAAATGGTTTGCAGCCATGTAGGCAAATGGCTGCAGCAATCTGCGGCGTGCCGCCAGCAAATATGAGGTATTAGACCTACTGCCTTGCAGTCCGTATAGTATCGTCAAGCCGGTGCGTGCTCACATCCCTTCTATGCCATGCAGCCCCGCATACTAATAAATGGTTTGCAGCCATCTAGACAATTAAAGCATGCCTTAAGGCAGCATCTGCGGTGCAGCGCTGCAGCAATCTGCGGCGTGCCGCCAGCAAATATCAGGCATTAGCCCTACTGCCTTGCAATCTGCATAGTATCGTCAAGCATGTGCGTGTTCACATCCCTTCTATGCCATGCAGCCCCGCATACGAAATGGTTTGCAGCCATCTAGGCAATAGAAGCATGCCTAAAGGCAGCATCTGCGGTGCAGCGCTGCAGCAATCTGCGGCATGCCGCGAGCAAATATCAGGCATTAGTGTTACTGCCTTGCAATCTGTATAGTATTGTAAAGCATATGGGCAATTATATCCCCTTTTTGTCATAAAAATCCTCATACTGGAAGGTTGCCGAGCCGGCTCTTTACCCCCCACCGTCTTGGTCGATGACCGCTACTACCAGGTCGTAGCGGCGCTGCGTCAGGCGGGCGGGTCCTCTAAGCCCGCATCTCAACCACCGCCACCGGGGTCCGGCGGAGATGGCTCCCAAAACGGCGCTGCAGCAGGTCTCTTGATAGAGCTTCGAGCAGTTCCGTCCCTCCCCCGAGCAGGCTTGGTCCCTCGGAGACTGCCAAGCCGCCGAGTGAGCCTCAGCCTTCGAGTGCGACGAAGCGCCCGCACGGTGCGTTGAGCACGGGAGGCAAGATCAGCTTGTCGCCCATTAAGCTGCGCAAAAAGCATTCCAAGAAGCGCGGGCCGAGTCCTCCTTCAAGATGGCGATAGAGTTGGAGGACGACGACCCCTTCCAGACGCCTAAGCCGAAACGCGAAACCACGTCAAGCCGACAGGCGCCTTCGGGTGCCGCTGGTGGGAGTCGCAGGGCCACATCTTCCCGTGGCGGTGCCGCATCTCCGCCTCCCCGACCCGCATTTCCGCTTATGGAGGCAAGAGCAGCAGCTTGTAGCCCAATAAGCTGCGCAAGAAGCATTCCAAGAAGCGTGGGCCGAGTCCTCCTTTAAGATGGCGAAAGAGTTGGAGGACGACGACCCCTTCCAGACGCCTAAGCCGAAACGCGAAGCCACGTCAAGCCGTCAGGCGCCTTCGGGTGCCGCTGGTGGGAGTCGCAGGGCCACATCTTCCCGTGGCGGTGCCGCACTGCCGCATCTCCGCCTCCCCGACCCGCATCTCCGCCTATGGAGGCAAGAGCAGCAGCTTGTCGCCCATTAAGCTGCGCAAGAAGCATTCCAAGAAGCGTGGGCCGACTCCTCCTTTAAGATGGCGAAAGAGTTGGAGGACGACGACCCCTTCCAGGCGCCTTAGCCGAAACGCGAAGCCCCGTCAAGCCGTCAGGCGCCTTCGGGTGCCGCTGGTGGGAGTCGCACGGCCACATCTTCACGTGGCGGTGCCGCATCTCCGCCTCCCCGACCCGCATCTCCGCCTAAGGAGCCCTCATCTCGGGACGCGAAGCCCGCACCGCCGCCTGCGCCGACATATCGCCCCAACGCCGCGTCGCTGTCAGCAAGGTTCAGAGGTAGCATCTCGTTGCGACGAACACAATCTCTGAGGTCGGCGATAGACTCGTAGGCCGGGGGCGTCTTCCCTGCGCGAGTGAGGCTCGATTTCCAGGCTTGAAACGCTTGAAACGCAGTCGCCATGCCCTAGCGTCCGCAATCTTCCAAGGTGAGGCGGATAGTACTTTACGCGACTGAGGGCGCGAAGAGGACACGCCGATGTGCCATTTCTAGTACTCTCGTATAGTATTGCATTGCACCTGAAATGTGACCGAAAAATGGGTACATATCCCAGCCTAAGCGATCACGTGGGGGGCACATTTTTGAGTCCAGGAATTGGACCGTTTTGACTCAAAAATGTGCCCTGTACCCTCTTGGAAGCCGCGCCACGACCTCTTCATTCCTGGCCGTACCGGCGACCGCCTTCCTGTGGGCGCACCCCGCTGGCCTGTCGTCGCCTTCAACATTCCCGCCCGTGACCCCCGCCCGTGGCCTGCTGCGCCCGGCATTTTCTAGTCGGCAAACCAGACGATCCTTGTGAAATGTTCTAAACTAGTTTATGTGGTTTCTCTACCTGTACGAGATAGCCCTGGCGCGGCGCCCGTAGCGCGTGTGTGCGCGCGCACGATTGCGGGGGCCGGTCAGAGCCACCACCTGCCTTCACGGCGGACCGACCGGTCACTCTCCTTTGCTGTGGCACGCTCCATCGAGCGCATCACAGCCCGCCCAACCCTCCCTGGCTGTGGGATCGTATGCCTGCAAATTCCTGAACATCACAACCTGCAACCAGACCTGGCATTCTTCGGCAAACCAGACGATCCTTGTGAAATGTCCGGTGCTAGTATGCCGTACCGCCCGAGGAGCTGCATCGACCCCGCAGCGCCTCGAGGACCAGCATCGACATTGTACTCTCGTACAACACCACCCGCGTGCGGTTCCCGATGCAGCCATCCCGGGTAGCGCTACTCCCGCATATTGCTTCGGTGTGTCCCCACCACCAGGGGGCTTGTCTATCCCCATCTTCCTTTGTCGCGGCGCACCCACCATGGGATCGCGCCGCGACCGAGGTCGTGTCTTTGTGACACGCAAGGTCTCTGGTTTTACAAGCCATACAGAAGTGATGCCCCGAGCCCGGCTCGAGGACATGTCTCGCTGGCCGGGAAGCGGTCGACGATAGTCTAGAGGGCACCGTACTCCGGCTCTTCGCGCCGACAACCATTGTCCCACACGGACAACCGTTCGACTGACTCGGGGGGAATACTCTTCCCGCCTCGCGACACAAGAGCCCCCCATGCCGCCGGCCTTCGGCTTGCCGGTGAAGAAGACCGCCATTTCCGGGCAGGAACAATTCCTACGCCGGTTGGACCTGCGGCTTCAACGGTACTCCGCGCCACAACCAAGCTGCCCCTCACAGCCCAATGAACACAGCTGGTCGGCGGCAACCACTGTATTCCACCTCCGGGCACTCGCACTGGTTGGTGCCATAAGGCCGCCCCTGCACCACGTGCCCCCTGGTTGCCTCCGCGGCATGGTCATGCAGTTGGCGGGCGCCAACGGGCCGCTGCTGCACGTTGTGCCTCAATTGCCTTCGCAGCAGGTCGGCGCCAACGGGCCGTCGTTGCACCATGTGCCTCGGCTGCTTCCGCGGCCTGCGCATGCAGTTGATCGACGCCGGCAGATCGTCCTTGCGCCATGTGCCCCGATTGCCTCCACGCACGCAGCTGGTCGGCGCCAACGGGCCGCCTCTGCAAAAGATGCCTCGGTTGCTTTCATACACTGTGAGATTCAGATGTGACATACGGGTGACGAAGCACTACTACTAGCGACTATTATTTATCCGTGAAGGCTGCTCCTGGTGGCGGCACGTCCATCCAGTTACGTGCGAGTACATCCGGCGTTATTGCCGGCGGGCGATAAATCCTTTTTGTCATCATTCTGGTAGTCGTACTAGCCCGGTGGATTGTTACATGGCACTGACGTATAAGGTACAAGGTTGTCCGTGTAGTACCGGGTAGTACGCGATATATTTATTGAGCCGGTGCCGGGTATCTAGTACGAACCCGGGCACGATGACGAGTGGTCCTGTGGATAACTACGACTATTAGTACATGGGAGCGCAAATCGCAGCCGTACGTATTTGGTAACACTGGGGAATTTTGTGTACATTATAGCTAGTACTGCTGAACGGGCCTGCCAGCCGTCCGATCAAAGGTCATCACATGGGCGGTTTGGCTGCCATGTTTTGCCAAAGAGTGCTCACGTTACATAAATATTCGCGAGGGGGAGGGCGGGGGCAGGCAGCGGTTTGCCGAAGAATGATTGAATTACAATATTCGCGACAGCTGCCATCGGGGAATGTGGCCCCCCGGGGGGGGGGGGGGGGGGGGGGGGAGGCGGGCGGGCGTGGTCCCCCCGCCGCCCCCCCGCCCCCCCCCCCCCCCCCCCCCCCCCCCCCCCCCCGCCGCTCCTGCCGGGGGAGTGAGGGGAGGGGGGTAAGGGGGCGGGGGCTACTGCTTGTTCTTGTTCTTGCGTGCCCGGGGGACCCTCCGCTTCGACGATCTCGCTGCCTCCGCCTCCGCCTCCGCCTCCGCCTCCGCCTGCGCCTGCGCCTCCGACTCCGCCTCCGACTCCGCGACCGTCAGTTTCTTACCTCGGCGTTTCTTCACTGGCCGCTTCCGCTTCTTGTCATCCGTCAGTGTCTTCACCACCCCGGGAGGCTGTATGTGCCGTCGACGACGCCGCCATGAGCTTCCTTACCTTCGCGTCGGGACGCCCCCTGTGCCCAGACACCCACAACAAGCCACAATCGTTTCGCCTTTAAGCGGCTGAGGATGCGGCCTCCTCGGCCACCACGAGTTGCGCCGCTGGCACTGTGGAAGCCTTGGCGTTGAGGTGGGCCTTACGGCGCTCCCGGACGAACCTGCGCGCGGCGCAAGTTAGCCACGAGTGGGTGCGTGCTAATGTGGAGGATGGAGTGTTTTGTTGCGCGCCCACCTTGTCACGCGTTTCCTCATGTCTTTCTCGTCCTCCTCGATGCCGGCGGCGCGGACACGCGAGACAACAAGGCTCGCCGCCCACTTTTGCCCGGGGGGGCGAGGTCGGCCATGGCGCTGTGAGCGGTGAAGGGGGGGGGGGGGGGGGCGAGGTGGAGAAACTAACACCCAGTCGACGACCGCCTTCCGCAGCAGTCAACGACACATCGGAGGCGAGGAGCAGCGCGCCACTACTATTTATATGCACGTATTGTCAAGAGCTAGTCGGTGCGGCATTGTGTCGGTGTAATTTCGCAATGTTTATTGTTGAAGTAGCACGGCGTAATGGATACGGCGAGTGAATCCGGGATAATGTGTGCGGTAGGGCGCGCGTATATGTGCGCGACGAATGTGCGCGCGCATCGTTGTGCGGCGGTGTGCGGCGGTGTGCGGCGGTGTGCACCGATGTTAATATAGTGTGAATATTATATCGGCCGTAGACGATCAGGTCTGGCAGCACCGCCCGTGCTTGTAAATAAGCGACAATGGATATAGTCTCCCGCTAGTCTGTGCACCGCCAGTGCACTCCGCAAGCCTCGCCTCCATCCGCGTCGGAACCGGTAGTAAGTGTTGTTGTGTGCGCACATCGTGACAACATTACACGGTGGCAATTGCAATTATTACCGGTGGATAATGTGAAGGCGTTTTCGAAATCGATAGAGAATGAGGCGGTGCTGGCGGAGTGCATTGGCGGTGCATAGAATAGCGTGTTGCTGGGGTTTTGGCTGCATCGGACGCCGTTATCCCACCCATCCGGCACGGAATGTCCGGTTTTCACACATTTGTGTGTTAATAAAGTGTGAATATTACGCGTCTTTTACGCCGGGTGGATGGGCATCCGGCGTCCGATGCACCACAATTATTTGCAGCACGCTACTCTACGCACCCTCAACGCACTGCGCAAGCCTCGCCTCCATCCGCGTCGGAACCGGTAGTAAGTGTTGTTGTGTGCGCACATCGTGACAACATTACACGGTGGCAATTGCAATTAGCGGTGGATAATGTGAAGGCGTTTTCGAAATCGACAGAGAATGAGGCGGTGCTGGCGGAGTGCATTGGCGGTGCATAGAATAGCGTGTTGCTGGGGTTTTGGCTGCATCGGACGCCGTATTCCCACCCATCCGGCACGGAATGTCCGGTTTTCACACATTTGCGTGTGAATATATATTTAGTGTGAATATTACGTACGCGTCTTTTACGCCGGGTGGATGGGCATCCGGCGTCCGATGCACCCCGAATCTCACCAACACGCTACTCTACGCACCCCCAACGCACTCCGCCAGCCCCGCCTCTTTCCGCGCAGGTCCTACGCTCCATTGTATGTATATACATACGTACATGTACTGCTCCGAAACCAGCCCAAACTTAATGAGTGCACAAGTGTAAATGGGGGGGGGGGGGGGGGTGGGGGGGGGGATGTGGCGGCGGGGCATCCACTCACACATACCCCGGCGATGCATGACAGATATTACATGCCGTGGCGGGTCGGCGGGCCGACCCGGCGGGGGGCGTCTATTCAACTACACGTGCGACAGTGTCGTTTCGTGGAGCAGTATATGTGCCCGGCCTCATTTATACCGCCCCCTACCTGCGCTGCATGGTCCACCCCTACGAATTACTTAGCACAAACCGCCATTACTTAATAGGAACCTAGCAAAGCCAGGCTCATATGCCCGCTTTGCCGATCAACTTCTACGCACTTTCCGTCCCTTAACCGCCGGACATGGGGGTTAAGCCGCCAGCCTCGGCAGTTGCTTAGCCAGACTTGGCATCCCGTACCGTGTCCATGGCTTCGCAGCTCTGCCACCGGCACACGCCGAGTCCGGCGCTTGCTGCCGCGGGGTTGCGCACGCATGCACGCACGGTAATACGCCGCCGACGCCGCCACGCTTACTTCCACCACCTTCGCCAGCCGCAGCTTCGCACGCCTTTCCGCCGACATACGAAACGCACGAATCCCCCCCCCCCCCCCCGTCCCCGCGTCATGTATATTATATTCGAGGCGACTATGCGGGGCGCAGCACACGCCGCGGCTTGGGTCGGCGGAGCGGCAGGCGGCGGGAGCCCTAATGGCCGGGCAGTATTCACACCCACACAGGCACCGCCGCTCACCTCCGACGCGGATGAACCGCCTCCCAAAGGAAACATGCCGGTTGGTGGTAATCCCAGCAGGCGTGGGATGCCGGCGCCGGTACTGGTGCGACGGAGCTGTCGCGTCAGGAACCGCACCGCATGTGGAGCAACACATGGCGGTGCCGGCCCCACCTATGTCTAGGGCCACCTCCTCACAACACCCCGCCACGACGGCGTCGGCCACCGCCGACGGCGCCGTTGCGGGGGGGACGCCCTGCCAGGCGACGATGATGCGCCTGGTGCGCCGCGTCAGGAGGCGGAGGAGGCCGTGGTCGAGGCGACTGATCGGGCTGAGGGGGTTGTCGAGGCGAGCGAGGCTGCGCTCGCGCCACCCGCCCCGCAGCCACCTGCGGGACATGCCGACTTGCTCGTCGCCATGTTGACCGGAGCACTACGAGCAGTGGCGGGAGGCGGCCACATGCACTATCATGTGCGTGTCCTGGCCGGACGCCCGTCATGCGTGGACTGCGGCCAACGGACGGACTGGGAGTGTTGCTGCGACGGCACCCCGGCTTTGTGCGGCCCCAAGTACCCATGCATGGCGACCCATCAGCGGGCAGTCCCCTGCCCGACCACGGCCACGGTGAGGGCGGAGTTCCGCCATGTCAAGGACGCGTTCCACGACGCGACTCGCGCCGCCGTGTGTGAGGCTTCCGAGAAGGCACGCGCGGCTGGTAGGGTGCGCAGGGTGAGGCGGCGGACGGCCCAGGAGCTGAAGGAGAGCGAGACATGCCGTCAGTGAGGTCGGGCGCAATGTCATTGGGTGGGGCACACGGACGTGTAACACTTGCACTTTGCGCGTACTGCTGGGTTACATCCAAGCGGTGTCACACTATGCAACCGGAAAAGCTGCGTTGCTACTGCAAACGATGCTACGCCTCACTCGGTAGCAACCGCTGCCCCGCCTATCCCACAGCCGCTGCCCCCCCCCCCCCCCCTCGCGCACCGTCCTGCGACCTCGCGTGGATCCACGCCACCAGCAGCTTGCACTTGCACTTTGCGCGTACTGCTGGGTTACATCCAGGCTGCGTCACACTATGCAACCGGAAAGGCTGCGTTGCTACTGCAAACGATGCGACGCCTCACTCTGTAGCAACCGCTGCCGCGCCTATCCCACAGCCGCTGCCCCCCCGCCCCCCCCCCCCCCCCCCCCCCCCCCGCGCGGGATCCCCGCCATCAGCAGCTTGCACTTGCACTTTGCGCGTACTGCTGGGTTACATCCAGGCGGCGTCACACCGGAAAGGCTGCGTTGCTACTGCAAACGATGCTACGCCTCACTCGGTAGCAACCGCTGCCCCGCCCATCCCACTCGGGATGCTGAGAGCAGCTAAAGGGCACCGGGGGCGGGGCAAGAGGGAGCAGGGCCAATGATTGTGGAAGAGCGGGGACCCGCTTGCATGCTATCGTATCATATCTTGCACAATATATGTTGCTGCACTCATATCTCACATCACTAGCTTAGCTATAGTGATCCCCCCCCCCCCCCCCCCCCGCACCGCGTACGCACAAGCCTGGGTATACGCATCAACTGCCCGCCGGGATGAGAAACTGGTATTGGTAGTGTGTCTGTGGGGTGGAGGGGGGGCAAAAGAGCTGCCAATTGCTGCCAAGTTGGTGCGTTACATTGGGGCAGGCGCTGGGCAGACAATTGGGGCTCGCTTCAGAGCATTGTCTAGTGCCTATGCGGCTGCGCCGCCTCCGCCGCATGCAGACTCTCCGGGCTCACCAGCACCGCCACCTCAGTCATGCGGCCCTGCATCCCGCACCCCGCCGCCGCCAGCCAGATCAGAGGTATCCAGAAGCCAGTGCTGGGGTTGTTGCGGCATGACCGCATAGTTTTCAGCGGCTGCCGTCCACAGCTTGTAATGCACCCCTTTCCGCCGATTCCGCTGTATGCGCTGTCTTGGCGCCGCGCTGCCCCGGTCGCCGCGCCTTGGCGCCGCGCTGCCCCGGCCGCCGCGCCTTGGCGCCGCGCTGCCCCGGCCGCCGCGCCTTGGCGCCGCGCTGCCCCGGCCGCCGCGCCTTGGCGCCGCGCTGCCCCGGCCGCCGCGCCTTGGCGCCGCGCTGCCCCGGCCGCCGCGCCTTGGCGCCGCGCTGCCCCGGCCGCCGCGCCTTGGCGCCGCGCTGCCCCGGCCGCCGCGCGTTGGCGCCGCGCTGCCCCGGCCGCCGCGCCTTGGCGCCGCGCTGCCCCGGCCGCCGCGCCTTGGCGCCGCGCTGCCCCGGCCGCCGCGCCTTGGCGCCGCGCTGGGTATCGAGTCCTCCCCTCCCTAGTGAGCGCGTCCACCTGCGCCTTGCGCTCGGGGCCGTCCTCCTCCGTCACCACATTCTGCAACCCCCACCGCGTGACGAACCACGCAGCTCCTTGCAGGCGCTTGTACATGTGCCCAAGCACCGCCAGTCGCGACACCGAACGCACCACCGCTGGGGACGCGAGCTCCTTCTCGGGCATGATCGCCTTCACCCGGGCCTCCTCGAGCAGCGGACCGGCGTTAAGAATGGAAAACGTTTCCATGTGGTGCAAGCAGTCCTCCATGACCCAGCCGGACTGCACCGTCACCTTGCCTGACCCTGCAGTCATGGAGGGGAATGCCGTCACGCCCACGCCCAGGCCCACGCCCGGGGAGGGGGGGGGGGTTAACCTTTCGATTCTTGGACACTGCAAACGAAGGGCGCAACCCGCGTTCAAAGTTGCTGGGTATCGGGACTAAAGCCTGGCGCGGGTCTTCCTGCTTCATAGCTCGGAATCCAATGTGGCCCTGCACGGTGACAAATTTCCTCCAGAAGTCCCTTCCCAAGCCAAAAAAAAACAGGTGGAACGGCGCGAGGGGGAAGAGGTTGACCATGCTGACATAGCCCAGGACCACATGCACATGGCACACGCCATGGCAGCCAGTGTTCTACTTGGCCTCCGCCAGCCGGGTTGTGTTGAACGCACGCCGGGCAAGGTGCGTGATTCACTGGACAAGTCATCGCCTTCATGGACGGTTACCAAGCGAGCCTCCCCGTCCGCATCCACATGGGGGTGCTCCTGGGCAGCCGCCATAGCCTCCACAACCTGCCACGCCGACCGGGCGGGTGCGTGTGATTCCATACAACCGCAGTTGAGTGGTGCCACCAGCACGCAGGCCGGGCCCACTCACCTCTGAACGCAGAAGGTCCACAATGCCCCCGTCCTCGAAAACAGCGCGCCACTTGGTCGCCCCGCCGTAGTCCTCCAACACCCACTCGGTAACGACGCCGGTTATCACGCCGTAGTGCCATACTCCCCGGAACTTCTTGGCGATGACCTTCATGTAGAAGTCGCCGGGATCGCCTTTCCATATCACGCCCTCATCGCGGGTTCCACGCCCGCCGGCGGCCACGCAGGCGCGTCGATGTCCATACCGTCTTCGCCAACGGGGTCCTCCCCCACGCCCATCACATCGTCCACCTTCGAGCCGCCGTCGTCCGGGACCGGCGCCGGCGGGCCGTTTCCGACGGCTGCAGCTACTCATGCTGCCGCCCCTGTTGTTGCTGCTGCTGCTGCCGCCCCTGCTGCTGCTGCTTGTGATAAGGCGGCCTTGCGGCGCAACTTAGCCGCACGCTTCAACGAGTGGCTACAGTTCGGGAATTTTAGGAAGTGCCGGTCTCGCGCCATCTTATCACATGTGCCCGTCACGTTGCCCCGGCAGTGCTTGCATGAGTACACGCCATCCTTCGACACACTCGCTATCCATCCCTTTGCCGGCATGCCTGCTGCCGCGCGCGGGGGGCGGGGGGGGGGGGGGGGGCGGGGTTGAGAGTTGGGGTGGATGTAGCTCACCACCGGCAGGCAACACGTCCGATGCACCCCAAGTATTTGCAGCACGCTACTCTACGCACCCCCAACGCACTCCGCAAGCCTCGCCTCCATCCGCGTCGGAACCGGTAGTAAGTGTTGTTGTGTGCGCACATCGTGACAACATTACACGGTGGCAATTGCAATTAGCGGTGGATAATGTGAAGGCGTTTTCGAAATCGACAGAGAATGAGGCGGTGCTGGCGGAGTGCATTGGCGGTGCATAGAATAGCGTGTTGCTGGGGTTTTGGCTGCATCGGACGCCGTTATCCCATCAATCCGGCACGGAATGTCCGGTTTTCACACATTTGTGTGTTAATATAGTGTGAATATTACGTACGCGTCTTTTACGCTGGGTGGATGGGCATCCGGCGTCCGATGCACCCCGAATCTCACCAACACGCTACTCTACGCACCCCCAACGCACTCCGCCAGCCCCGCCTCTTTCCGCGCAGGTCCTACGTTCCATTGTATGTATATACATACGTACATGTACTGCTCCGAAACCAGCCCAAACTTAATGAGTGCACAAGTGTAAATGGGAGGGGGGGGGGGGGGTGGGGGGGGGGATGTGGCGGCGGGGCATCCACTCACACATACCCCGGCAATGCATGACAGATATTACATGCCGTGGCGGGTCGGCGGGCCGACCCGGCGGGGGGGGGGGGGGGGGGGGGGCGTCTATTCAACTACACGTGCGACAGTGTCGTTTCGTGGAGCAGTATATGTGCCCGGCCTCATTTATACCGCCCCCTACCTGCGCTGCATGGTCCACCCCTACGAATTACTTAGCACAAACCGCCATTACTTAATAGGAACCTAGCAAAGCCAGGCTCATATGCCCGCTTTGCCGATCAACTTCTACGCACTTTCCGTCCCTTAACCGCCGGACATGGGGGTTAAGCCGCCAGCCTCGGCAGTTGCTTAGCCAGACTTGGCATCCCGTACCGTGTCCATGGCTTCGCAGCTCTGCCACCGGCACACGCCGAGTCCGGCGCTTGCTGCCGCGGGGTTGCGCACGCATGCACGCACGGTAATACGCCGCCGACGCCGCCACGCTTACTTCCACCACCTTCGCCAGCCGCAGCTTCGCACGCCTTTCCGCCGACATACGAAACGCACGAATCCCCCCCCCCCCCCCGTCCCCGCGTCATGTATATTATATTCGAGGCGACTATGCGGGGCGCAGCACACGCCGCGGCTTGGGTCGGCGGAGCGGCAGGCGGCGGGAGCCCTAATGGCCGGGCAGTATTCACACCCACACAGGCACCGCCGCTCACCTCCGACGCGGATGAACCGCCTCCCAAAGGAAACACGCCGGTTGGTGGTAATCCCAGCAGGCGTGGGATGCCGGCGCCGGTACTGGTGCGACGGAGCTGTCGCGTCAGGAACCGCACCGCATGTGGAGCAACACATGGCGGTGCCGGCCCCACCTATGTCTAGGGCCACCTCCTCACAACACCCCGCCACGGCCACGGTGAGGGCGGAGTTCCGCCATGTCAAGGACGCGTTCCACGACGCGACTCGCGCCGCCGTGTGTGAGGCTTCCGAGAAGGCACGCGCGGCTGGTAGGGTGCGCAGGGTGAGGCGGCGGACGGCCCAGGAGCTGAAGGAGAGCGAGACATGCCGTCAGTGAGGTCGGGCGCAATGTCATTGGGTGGGGCACACGGACGTGTAACACTTGCACTTTGCGCGTACTGCTGGGTTACATCCAAGCGGTGTCACACTATGCAACCGGAAAGGCTGCGTTGCTACTGCAAACGATGCTACGCCTCACTCGGTAGCAACCGCTGCCCCGCCTATCCCACAGCCGCTGCCCCCCCCCCCCCCCCCCCCCTCGCGCACCGTCCTGCGACCTCGCGTGGATCCACGCCACCAGCAGCTTGCACTTGCACTTTGCGCGTACTGCTGGGTTACATCCAGGCTGCGTCACACTATGCAACCGGAAAGGCTGCGTTGCTACTGCAAACGATGCGACGCCTCACTCTGTAGCAACCGCTGCCGCGCCTATCCCACAGCCGCTGCCCCCCGCCCCCCCCCCCCCCCCCCCCCCCCCCCCGCGCGGGATCCCCGCCATCAGCAGCTTGCACTTGCACTTTGCGCGTACTGCTGGGTTACATCCAGGCGGCGTCACACCGGAAAGGCTGCGTTGCTACTGCAAACGATGCTACGCCTCACTCGGTAGCAACCGCTGCCCCGCCCATCCCACTCGGGATGCTGAGAGCAGCTAAAGGGCACCGGGGGCGGGGCAAGAGGGAGCAGGGCCAATGATTGTGGAAGAGCGGGGACCCGCTTGCATGCTATCGTATCATATCTTGCACAATATATGTTGCTGCACTCATATCTCACATCACTAGCTTAGCTATAGTGATCCCCCCCCCCCCCCCCCCCCCGCACCGCGTACGCACAAGCCTGGGTATACGCATCAACTGCCCGCCGGGATGAGAAACTGGTATTGGTAGTGTGTCTGTGGGGTGGAGGGGGGGCAAAAGAGCTGCCAATTGCTGCCAAGTTGGTGCGTTACATTGGGGCAGGCGCTGGGCAGACAATTGGGGCTCGCTTCAGAGCATTGTCTAGTGCCTATGCGGCTGCGCCGCCTCCGCCGCATGCAGACTCTCCGGGCTCACCAGCACCGCCACCTCAGTCATGCGGCCCTGCATCCCGCACCCCGCCGCCGCCAGCCAGATCAGAGGTATCCAGAAGCCAGTGCTGGGGTTGTTGCGGCATGACCGCATAGTTTTCAGCGGCTGCCGTCCACAGCTTGTAATGCACCCCTTTCCGCCGATTCCGCTGTATGCGCTGTCTTGGCGCCGCGCTGCCCCGGTCGCCGCGCCTTGGCGCCGCGCTGCCCCGGCCGCCGCGCCTTGGCGCCGCGCTGCCCCGGCCGCCGCGCCTTGGCGCCGCGCTGCCCCGGCCATCCCACTCGCGTTGGCGCCGCGCTGCCCCGGCCGCCGCGCCTTGGCGCCGCGCTGGACCGGCCGCCGCGCCTTGGCGCCGCGCTGCCCCGGCCGCCGCGCGTTGGCGCCGCGCTGCCCCGGCCGCCGCGCCTTGGCGCCGCGCTGCCCCGGCCGCCGCGCCTTGGCGCCGCGCTGCCCCGGCCGCCGCGCCTTGGCGCCGCGCTGCCCCGGCCGCCGCGCCTTGGCGCCGCGCTGCCCCGGCCGCCGCGCGTTGGCGCCGCGCTGCCCCGGCCGCCGCGCCTTGGCGCCGCGCTGCCCCGGCCGCCGCGCCTTGGCGCCGCGCTGCCCCGGCCGCCGCGCCTTGGCGCCGCGCTGGGTATCGAGTCCTCCCCTCCCTAGTGAGCGCGTCCACCTGCGCCTTGCGCTCGGGGCCGTCCTCCTCCGTCACCACATTCTGCAACCCCCACCGCGTGACGAACCACGCAGCTCCTTGCAGGCGCTTGTACATGTGCCCAAGCACCGCCAGTCGCGACACCGAACGCACCACCGCTGGGGACGCGAGCTCCTTCTCGGGCATGATCGCCTTCACCCGGGCCTCCTCGAGCAGCGGACCGGCGTTAAGAATGGAAAACGTTTCCATGTGGTGCAAGCAGTCCTCCATGACCCAGCCGGACTGCACCGTCACCTTGCCTGACCCTGCAGTCATGGAGGGGAATGCCGTCACGCCCACGCCCAGGCCCACGCCCGGGGAGGGGGGGGGGGTTAACCTTTCGATTCTTGGACACTGCAAACGAAGGGCGCAACCCGCGTTCAAAGTTGCTGGGTATCGGGACTAAAGCCTGGCGCGGGTCTTCCTGCTTCATAGCTCGGAATCCAATGTGGCCCTGCACGGTGACAAATTTCCTCCAGAAGTCCCTTCCCAAGCCAAAAAAAAACAGGTGGAACGGCGCGAGGGGGAAGAGGTTGACCATGCTGACATAGCCCAGGACCACATGCACATGGCACACGCCATGGCAGCCAGTGTTCTACTTGGCCTCCGCCAGCCGGGTTGTGTTGAACGCACGCCGGGCAAGGTGCGTGATTCACTGGACAAGTCATCGCCTTCATGGACGGTTACCAAGCGAGCCTCCCCGTCCGCATCCACATGGGGGTGCTCCTGGGCAGCCGCCATAGCCTCCACAACCTGCCACGCCGACCGGGCGGGTGCGTGTGATTCCATACAACCGCAGTTGAGTGGTGCCACCAGCACGCAGGCCGGGCCCACTCACCTCTGAACGCAGAAGGTCCACAATGCCCCCGTCCTCGAAAACAGCGCGCCACTTGGTCGCCCCGCCGTAGTCCTCCAACACCCACTCGGTAACGACGCCGGTTATCACGCCGTAGTGCCATACTCCCCGGAACTTCTTGGCGATGACCTTCATGTAGAAGTCGCCGGGATCGCCTTTCCATATCACGCCCTCATCGCGGGTTCCACGCCCGCCGGCGGCCACGCAGGCGCGTCGATGTCCATACCGTCTTCGCCAACGGGGTCCTCCCCCACGCCCATCACATCGTCCACCTTCGAGCCGCCGTCGTCCGGGACCGGCGCCGGCGGGCCGTTTCCGACGGCTGCAGCTACTCATGCTGCCGCCCCTGTTGTTGCTGCTGCTGCTGCCGCCCCTGCTGCTGCTGCTTGTGATAAGGCGGCCTTGCGGCGCAACTTAGCCGCACGCTTCAACGAGTGGCTACAGTTCGGGAATTTTAGGAAGTGCCGGTCTCGCGCCATCTTATCACATGTGCCCGTCACGTTGCCCCGGCAGTGCTTGCATGAGTACACGCCATCCTTCGACACACTCGCTATCCATCCCTTTGCCGGCATGCCTGCTGCCGCGCGCGGGGGGCGGGGGGGGGGGGGGGGCGGGGTTGAGAGTTGGGGTGGATGTAGCTCACCACCGGCAGGCAACACGTCCGATGCACCCCAAGTATTTGCAGCACGCTACTCTACGCACCCCCAACGCACTCCGCAAGCCTCGCCTCCATCCGCGTCGGAACCGGTAGTAAGTGTTGTTGTGTGCGCACATCGTGACAACATTACACGGTGGCAATTGCAATTAGCGGTGGATAATGTGAAGGCGTTTTCGAAATCGACAGAGAATGAGGCGGTGCTGGCGGAGTGCATTGGCGGTGCATAGAATAGCGTGTTGCTGGGGTTTTGGCTGCATCGGACGCCGTTATCCCATCAATCCGGCACGGAATGTCCGGTTTTCACACATTTGTGTGTTAATATAGTGTGAATATTACGTACGCGTCTTTTACGCTGGGTGGATGGGCATCCGGCGTCCGATGCACCCCGAATCTCACCAACACGCTACTCTACGCACCCCCAACGCACTCCGCCAGCCCCGCCTCTTTCCGCGCAGGTCCTACGTTCCATTGTATGTATATACATACGTACATGTACTGCTCCGAAACCAGCCCAAACTTAATGAGTGCACAAGTGTAAATGGGAGGGGGGGGGGGGGGTGGGGGGGGGATGTGGCGGCGGGGCATCCACTCACACATACCCCGGCAATGCATGACAGATATTACATGCCGTGGCGGGTCGGCGGGCCGACCCGGCGGGGGGGGGGGGGGGGGGGGGGGGGGGGGGGGCGTCTATTCAACTACACGTGCGACAGTGTCGTTTCGTGGAGCAGTATATGTGCCCGGCCTCATTTATACCGCCCCCTACCTGCGCTGCATGGTCCACCCCTACGAATTACTTAGCACAAACCGCCATTACTTAATAGGAACCTAGCAAAGCCAGGCTCATATGCCCGCTTTGCCGATCAACTTCTACGCACTTTCCGTCCCTTAACCGCCGGACATGGGGGTTAAGCCGCCAGCCTCGGCAGTTGCTTAGCCAGACTTGGCATCCCGTACCGTGTCCATGGCTTCGCAGCTCTGCCACCGGCACACGCCGAGTCCGGCGCTTGCTGCCGCGGGGTTGCGCACGCATGCACGCACGGTAATACGCCGCCGACGCCGCCACGCTTACTTCCACCACCTTCGCCAGCCGCAGCTTCGCACGCCTTTCCGCCGACATACGAAACGCACGAATCCCCCCCCCCCCCGTCCCCGCGTCATGTATATTATATTCGAGGCGACTATGCGGGGCGCAGCACACGCCGCGGCTTGGGTCGGCGGAGCGGCAGGCGGCGGGAGCCCTAATGGCCGGGCAGTATTCACACCCACACAGGCACCGCCGCTCACCTCCGACGCGGATGAACCGCCTCCCAAAGGAAACACGCCGGTTGGTGGTAATCCCAGCAGGCGTGGGATGCCGGCGCCGGTACTGGTGCGACGGAGCTGTCGCGTCAGGAACCGCACCGCATGTGGAGCAACACATGGCGGTGCCGGCCCCACCTATGTCTAGGGCCACCTCCTCACAACACCCCGCCACGGCCACGGTGAGGGCGGAGTTCCGCCATGTCAAGGACGCGTTCCACGACGCGACTCGCGCCGCCGTGTGTGAGGCTTCCGAGAAGGCACGCGCGGCTGGTAGGGTGCGCAGGGTGAGGCGGCGGACGGCCCAGGAGCTGAAGGAGAGCGAGACATGCCGTCAGTGAGGTCGGGCGCAATGTCATTGGGTGGGGCACACGGACGTGTAACACTTGCACTTTGCGCGTACTGCTGGGTTACATCCAAGCGGTGTCACACTATGCAACCGGAAAGGCTGCGTTGCTACTGCAAACGATGCTACGCCTCACTCGGTAGCAACCGCTGCCCCGCCTATCCCACAGCCGCTGCCCCCCCCCCCCCCCCCCTCGCGCACCGTCCTGCGACCTCGCGTGGATCCACGCCACCAGCAGCTTGCACTTGCACTTTGCGCGTACTGCTGGGTTACATCCAGGCTGCGTCACACTATGCAACCGGAAAGGCTGCGTTGCTACTGCAAACGATGCGACGCCTCACTCTGTAGCAACCGCTGCCGCGCCTATCCCACAGCCGCTGCCCCCCCCCCCCCCCGCCCCCCCCCCCGCGCGGGATCCCCGCCATCAGCAGCTTGCACTTGCACTTTGCGCGTACTGCTGGGTTACATCCAGGCGGCGTCACACCGGAAAGGCTGCGTTGCTACTGCAAACGATGCTACGCCTCACTCGGTAGCAACCGCTGCCCCGCCCATCCCACTCGGGATGCTGAGAGCAGCTAAAGGGCACCGGGGGCGGGGCAAGAGGGAGCAGGGCCAATGATTGTGGAAGAGCGGGGACCCGCTTGCATGCTATCGTATCATATCTTGCACAATATATGTTGCTGCACTCATATCTCACATCACTAGCTTAGCTATAGTGATCCCCCCCCCCCCCCCCCCCGCACCGCGTACGCACAAGCCTGGGTATACGCATCAACTGCCCGCCGGGATGAGAAACTGGTATTGGTAGTGTGTCTGTGGGGTGGAGGGGGGGCAAAAGAGCTGCCAATTGCTGCCAAGTTGGTGCGTTACATTGGGGCAGGCGCTGGGCAGACAATTGGGGCTCGCTTCAGAGCATTGTCTAGTGCCTATGCGGCTGCGCCGCCTCCGCCGCATGCAGACTCTCCGGGCTCACTAGCACCGCCACCTCAGTCATGCGGCCCTGCATCCCGCACCCCGCCGCCGCCAGCCAGATCAGAGGTATCCAGAAGCCAGTGCTGGGGTTGTTGCGGCATGACCGCATAGTTTTCAGCGGCTGCCGTCCACAGCTTGTAATGCACCCCTTTCCGCCGATTCCGCTGTATGCGCTGTCTTGGCGCCGCGCTGCCCCGGTCGCCGCGCCTTGGCGCCGCGCTGCCCCGGCCGCCGCGCCTTGGCGCCGCGCTGCCCCGGCCGCCGCGCCTTGGCGCCGCGCTGCCCCGGCCATCCCACTCGCGTTGGCGCCGCGCTGCCCCGGCCGCCGCGCCTTGGCGCCGCGCTGGACCGGCCGCCGCGCCTTGGCGCCGCGCTGCCCCGGCCGCCGCGCGTTGGCGCCGCGCTGCCCCGGCCGCCGCGCCTTGGCGCCGCGCTGCCCCGGCCGCCGCGCCTTGGCGCCGCGCTGGGTATCGAGTCCTCCCCTCCCTAGTGAGCGCGTCCACCTGCGCCTTGCGCTCGGGGCCGTCCTCCTCCGTCACCACATTCTGCAACCCCCACCGCGTGACGAACCACGCAGCTCCTTGCAGGCGCTTGTACATGTGCCCAAGCACCGCCAGTCGCGACACCGAACGCACCACCGCTGGGGACGCGAGCTCCTTCTCGGGCATGATCGCCTTCACCCGGGCCTCCTCGAGCAGCGGACCGGCGTTAAGAATGGAAAACGTTTCCATGTGGTGCAAGCAGTCCTCCATGACCCAGCCGGACTGCACCGTCACCTTGCCTGACCCTGCAGTCATGGAGGGGAATGCCGTCACGCCCACGCCCATGCCCACGCCCGGGGGGGGGGGGGGGGGGGGTTAACCTTTCGATTCTTGGACACTGCAAACGAAGGGCGCAACCCGCGTTCAAAGTTGCTGGGTATCGGGACTAAAGCCTGGCGCGGGTCTTCCTGCTTCATAGCTCGGAATCCAATGTGGCCCTGCACGGTGACAAATTTCCTCCAGAAGTCCCTTCCCAAGCCAAAAAAAAACAGGTGGAACGGCGCGAGGGGGAAGAGGTTGACCATGCTGACATAGCCCAGGACCACATGCACATGGCACACGCCATGGCAGCCAGTGTTCTACTTGGCCTCCGCCAGCCGGGTTGTGTTGAACGCACGCCGGGCAAGGTGCGTGATTCACTGGACAAGTCATCGCCTTCATGGACGGTTACCAAGCGAGCCTCCCCGTCCGCATCCACATGGGGGTGCTCCTGGGCAGCCGCCATAGCCTCCACAACCTGCCACGCCGACCGGGCGGGTGCGTGTGATTCCATACAACCGCAGTTGAGTGGTGCCACCAGCACGCAGGCCGGGCCCACTCACCTCTGAACGCAGAAGGTCCACAATGCCCCCGTCCTCGAAAACAGCGCGCCACTTGGTCGCCCCGCCGTAGTCCTCCAACACCCACTCGGTAACGACGCCGGTTATCACGCCGTAGTGCCATACTCCCCGGAACTTCTTGGCGATGACCTTCATGTAGAAGTCGCCGGGATCGCCTTTCCATATCACGCCCTCATCGCGGGTTCCACGCCCGCCGGCGGCCACGCAGGCGCGTCGATGTCCATACCGTCTTCGCCAACGGGGTCCTCCCCCACGCCCATCACATCGTCCACCTTCGAGCCGCCGTCGTCCGGGACCGGCGCCGGCGGGCCGTTTCCGACGGCTGCAGCTACTCATGCTGCCGCCCCTGTTGTTGCTGCTGCTGCTGCTGCTGCCCCTGCTGCTGCTGCTTGTGATAAGGCGGCCTTGCGGCGCAACTTAGCCGCACGCTTCAACGAGTGGCTACAGTTCGGGAATTTTAGGAAGTGCCGGTCTCGCGCCATCTTATCACATGTGCCCGTCACGTTGCCCCGGCAGTGCTTGCATGAGTACACGCCATCCTTCGACACACTCGCTATCCATCCCTTTGCCGGCATGCCTGCTGCCGCGCGCGGGGGGCGGGGGGGGGGGGGGGGGCGGGTTGAGAGTTGGGGTGGATGTAGCTCACCACCGGCAGGCAACACAGATGCGAGTGCGCGGCTGTCCGCGCTTGATTCAACGGTGAGCGGCGGTGACCGTGAGGCGACCCCGTACTTCATGCGCGTGCTGGGGCGTTACACAATCATCAGCAGTTAGGGCGGCTGCATAAAAACGCGCACCTACGAACACCACCTACCGCCTACCACCTACCGTACCACCTACATCCGCCCACACCTCCGCCCGTCGTGCCGCACATCGCCGCACACCGCGGGGTCAGCGGTCAGCGATGTGCGGTCAGCGATGTGCGGCGATGTGCAATGAGTGCGTACATCCGCCTGTACTTAGCCCGGGTGCTCCGCGTCGGCGGGCGACACGCGAGCCCGCGTGCGCTTATCAATTTGATGAAATTATGGAAACGAGAAATTCATATAGTACTTTACAGGTCGCGCGCGATAGTCGTCGCTACTGGGTATGAAATCCACGTCCCTCGTCCGTCCCGTATCGTCCCCGTATGTCGTCGTTCGTCACCAGTAGGGCACATTTACGTCACATCTGAATCTCACAGTGATAGCCCCAGGCAACGTTTGCCTGATATCCATTTATGTCTAGTCGTAATGTGCAGGACTGTGATGCCAGGGTCATACGGCCGTCTGCCATAATAATACGTATTTTACTTTGTAGCGGTGCGGTATTAAATTTGCGCAGGCGGGCGAAGGCCTCGTCAATAAAACACAGTGTAGCGCCGGAATGTAGGAGCATAGTGAGCGGGGGTAGATCTGGGTGATCGGGTAGTTTGGGTTTTAGTAGTAGTAAGTCTTGATCGGACATTGACGTTATGAAAGCTTTATCAGTTTCAAAACGGGGTTGGTGGGTTTTCTTAAAGGTTTTATTGGGGATATATGACTTACCTTTAGACTCAAGCTCAAGAGCCTTGATGTGTTCAGAGCGCATACTGTCGTTGTGCGCCGTCGCCGCCTGCTCGTCGACAGTGTTGTCGGCGAGGTAAACATCCGCGATCCAGTTGGTTGGTGGCATAGGCAGGTCATCAGTGGCAGTTGTGGCAGTGCGGAACAGAAAAGTGCCGGCGGGGTATGAGTGGATGAGGCGGTACTTAGACAAGATGGGACGCCAGGATTTTCCGAGGTCGCTATTCCAACGGGGTAAAACAATAATAGCCCGGGTGTTGTACGGGGACTCTTGACGCTGAGCTTCGAAGTGCTCGAGTATAGGCAGGGCAGATTCATCATACGGGGGGTGGATAAACACGGTATGGCCGACAGCCGATGCAGCAGTAAACGGATTATCGCGCAAACAAAAATTCGGGCAGACCGCGTCAAATGCCGAAGCGCAAGCGTCAAGGGTAACTGGGCCGTAACTGAAATTAAGGCGGGCAAACTCATCACGGTCAAAGGCGGTGGAGTCGGGTGGGCAGGCAGGTGGTCGGGCAGGTTTGGTTTTAGTGGCAGTGTGGGGGCGGCGCTGGGAATATTGCCGGACAGCAGCGCGTTTTTCAATCGCGGACAATTTGGCAGTGGCCGTGTCGGCTGGGATGGCAAAGTCGGCAATAGCAAGCAAGAACCGACACAGCTCGCGCGAAGGCAACGAGTGTGTCGACTCGACAGGCAACGGGCATGAAGAGGAGGCCCCGTCATGCGCAGACACCGGCACGCATGGCTCGGCCGCACTCTCACTGGGATGGGGGACAGACTCGGCCAGTAAAAAAGATCATTGATTGATTTACATTTCGACATCGAATCTAACTGGCCCCAAACCATCATTGACCGACATGGCGGTTCAAGTTTAGCTTAGTGATACCTTTAGCTGCCTTGTTGGCAGCCACAGTCTGGCGCCAAGCCTGCTTGTCAGCCTCGCTCGTCGACGAGCATTTCATGATGGAGTGCCCCATTCGGCCGCAGCCATCGCATTTTCCGTCATAGCGGTCATAGCCAGAAAGGCGGGGGGTGGCGGGTGTAGGGGCGAAATGGGGGGGAGGGGGGGGGGTGGATGGGCATGCGGAGGGAAACGGGCCAGCACCCGGGCGGATGTAGCGGTGCGGGGGGGCATCGGCAGTATATTTGCGTTTGCCGTTGGCGGCAGCGGCGAACTCGAGATCAATGTCCTCAAGATGGCGGCAGATGGTGGAGTAGTAGTCGATCGGCTCGTCAGCGCGACGGCTCGCAGCCTCGAGGGCGACTTGAGCTGAGTGGGGTAGGCACGCTTGGATGACGCCAACGACGGTGAACTCGTCGTACCGACGATGTACCGGGAGCAGGTCGAAGGTGCGCCGCAGGTGTTGGGCGAGCTTGATGGCGGTGCCCGGCAGGTGGGGGTGGTTAGGGGCGATGCGGAGGGCAGTGGCGTAACGCATGATGACGCCATGCAGGTTGGAGTTGGAGTGGAAGCATGCCACGAGCTTGGACTGGAAGTCGTCGATGTCTGCGAAGATGGTGGAGACGCTCACGCCGAGCGCGACTTCGCGGGACACGGGGGGGTTGTCGGCAGTTAGGCCGCGATAGGCCATGCCAGCGTCCGGCTCTAGAGGGAACTGGCGGAGTATCCATGCCTCAAGAGCAGGGGTCCAGTAGATGCCGGCGATGAGCTCACGGAGTTCTGTAAAAAAGGCGATGAGTTGGCGGACTTCACGGCGGTCGCCGAGAATGCGGGAGGCGTTGATGATGTCTCGAGTCGGGACGCGGGTTTTAGTTTTGGCGAGCTCCACCTGGATGACGCGGGCAACATGGGTGTCGATCTCCATGGCCTCGAAGCCAGCGGCAGCAA
Organism: Tetraselmis striata; assembly: GCA_006384855.1. Lineage (NCBI taxonomy): Eukaryota > Viridiplantae > Chlorophyta > Chlorodendrophyceae > Chlorodendrales > Chlorodendraceae > Tetraselmis > Tetraselmis striata. Next base: position 18,850 of record VCJN01001258.1, on the reverse strand, counting down.
CGGCAGCGGCGGCGCCGTGGTCAGCCATAGTAGCGGCGGCGGCGGCGCGGCGGGTGACGGGCATACGCAGTGGAAACGCAGCGGGGGATCTTTAACCAGAGCTCAGCGAAACCAATGTAAGCTTTAGGCGAGAGACTTTAACATAGGCAAGGAAAAGGTTTGCAGCAAAGGAAACTGTTACAGTTTGCCAAGGCATACACGGCTTTTGTATCACTATCCGTTTGGCAGTCGGTTTGCATGTAGGCATTTAGGTTCATGTATGCAATCTAGGCTTGCTGTCATCATGGGGTCATCGGGTTGCTATGGCTGGTGAACGCATGGCATGTGGCGAGCATGTGGCGAGCATGTGGCAAGCATGTGACAGGCACGTGGCAAGCATATGGCGAGCATGTGACAGGCATGTGGCAAGCATATGTGTGTGGGTGGATGAGGAGCTTGGTTGCGTGTTGTTGTGTTAGTGTAAGGGAGTGAGTGATATGAGTATGACGGTATAGGCGTGTGGGTATAGGTAGGTATAGGTGGGTATATAGGTAGGTACAGATAACGCTAACATTCCATCCCGGCCCCAAAAGGTAGCCTACGGGATACGTAAAGGAAAGCGGGCGGGGTATATTTGGCAGACATGATTAGATAATCATGTTGCGTAAGCAGAAGGCGGAGGGAAGGTGTGTTACGGGCATAGACATGCAGCATATCGACATTTTTGAGGTTGGCAAAGGGTTCCCATGAGTCGTGGGAATCGTCGTAGCCGGACCAATGCACAAGGAAAACTACGGCAGGGCCGCGGGCATGGTGTGGCGAGTGTTGGTCAATGCGGTGGTCGCGAATGGCATCGACGATATATTCGTCTTGCGGGGGCTCAATGCGGCTAGGTATGTTATCGACGGGAGTGTCTGGGGATTCACAGCGGAGCAGGCGAGATATGTGGAACAAAGGGGTGGCGGACCATGCTGGTGGGCAGGCGAAGTTGGTAGGCTTGCGAGGAAATTTTGCGGACGATCGGATACGGGCCGATGTAACGTTGGCGGAATTTGCAAACTGGTTGGTTGCGGAGCAGGAGGTGTTGTGTGGAAAGCCACACTCTGTCGCCCTCGGTGAATTCGTCGGGACGAGTTATACGGTTGGCATATGCTATTTGGTATGCGTCGGCGAGTTTTAGTTCTTTTGTGATTACGGCATGGGTATGTTGTATCCGTGCAACGATATCAATGTGATCCGCGGGGTTGACCGGTTGAAACAATAGGTGTGCGGGTGTAAGCGGGTTCATGCCGTAGCATGCCTCGAACGGGATGCGTTTAATTGCGGAGTGATAGGCGTTGTTATAACTGAATTCGGCGAGAGACAAATTATTGAGCCATTCAGTGTGGTTTTGGTGCACGAAAGAGCGGAGGATTTGTTCAATGGTGCGGTGCGTACGTTCGGTTTGTCCGTCTGTTTGGGGGTGGTATGAGGAACTGATAATTAATTTCGTACGCAAAGAGCGGAACATATTTTGCCAGAAGGTGGAGGTGAAGCGGGGATCGCGGTCGGATATGATGGTGCGGCAAAGGCCGTGGTGGCGAAAAATATTATCGATAAACAAGCGAGCGAGTTGGGGGGCGTCTATATGAATACTGCATGGAGTGAAGTGGGCTTGCTTAATAAAAGTGCAGACAAACGTGGCGATAGTGTCGAAGCCATTTTGCGCAGGGAGGCCGGTGATAAAGTCCATGGAAATAACTTCCCAGGGTCGTGTGCCTTTGGGTAGAGGTGACAAAGAGCCAATGGGGCGTTGGGTGGAATTTTTTATGCGTTGGCAGGTCGGGCAGGTGCGGCAGTAATGTTTTATGGTTTTGCGTATGTTGGGCCACCAGAATGTTTTAGAGATGTTGGCGAGCGTGCGTTCTGCATCGAGGTGACAGGCCGCGTCGTGGAATTCCCGGATAATTAAGTTAAGCAGGGGTGTATCTGATGTTGGCAATCAGACCTTATCAGCCATCCAGTACAACTTGTCGTTGGTATCGAACGTAACGCCAATGGGGATGCGATTGCCATAATAATGTGTGTCGGTTGTGTAGCCGTGGCAGATGCGAACAAGTAATTCAGGATTGACTTGTAGGTGGCACATGGTCGAGAGGAAATCATGCATGTCCTCCAGATCTTAATCAAGAAGTTGAGTGTCGTGTTCAGTTGAGGCATGGTGTAAGTCTGGACGGCGGGACATGGCATCAGCTTCGTTTTGGGATCCTTTGCGATACAATATTTGTAGGACGGGTTTACCGGTGCGGGGGTGATTAGCAAGGTATGGGGAAATAACACTAAGCCACAGGGAGTGACGGCGGCCTAGCGCGGGCTGATCGGGTAAGTGGCGGAGTGTTGCGTGGTCGGTGATGACAGTTATGCGGCAGCTGCCTTCGATATAGCAGCGCCATTCGTTCAATGCGCAGACTACACCTAAAAGTTCTTGATCATAGGTGAGGTATCGAGTATTGGCAGGTTGTAAAACTTTAGCATAGTAAGCGCATGGTCTGAGGTGGCCGGCGGAGTCCTTCTGCAGTAACACAGCACCTAGGGCATACTTGGAAGCATCTGTTGAGACTTCAAACTCGGCGTCTGGGCCGGTTGCAGGAGTCATTAAGACCGGGGCTGAGCATAGTGACTGTTTAAGAGCATTAAAGGCGACATGCTCGCGTTCCCCCCAAGTAAACTTTTTAGTTTTGCGGCAAATATCATAGAGAGGGGCCGCCATGTGGAAGTATTTGTGGACATACTTGTGATAGAAATTGCAGAATCCAAGGAACTGTTGTATTTGTTGTACGGTTTTAGGTGGGGCCCAGTCGCGAATTGCAGCAATTTTATTTTCGGAGGGGCGTGTGCCATGTTGGCTAACCATATGACCTAAATATTCTAGCTCATTTTTGGCGAAGAAGCATTTGGGCAATCGCAGCCGTATGTCGTTATCGGCGAGGAGGCTGAGTGTGGCATTAAGGTGAATCAAATGGTCATCGAGTGAGTTGCTAAAGACTAGTACATCGTCAAGATAAACAAGGATAAATGTGTTTTTGTGCGGTTGAAGGACGTTATTCATCCATCGTTGGAACGCCGAGGGGGCATTGGACAGGCCGAATGGCATAACCAGAAATTCGAACTGGCCGAACTGAGTTTTGAACGATGTTTTCTGAACGTCGGGGTCTTTGATGCGGAGTTGGTGATAGCCTAGGGCAAGGTCAAGAGCTGAGTAAATTGCAGCGCCGGAGTGCATATCGAGTAGCATGTCAGCGTGTGGGATTGGGAATTCTATTCGGCGCGTATATTTCATTTAGTTGGCGATAATCAATGCACATGCGCAGGCCGCCATTGCCCTTACGGGCCAGTAGGACGGGTGCAGCGTAAGGCGAGAACGACTCTCTAATGAAGCCTTTGTCTAGAAAGTCATTTTACTGCTTTTTCAACTCATCCAACTCGGCAGGGGATAGGCGATATATTTTGCCGGGTGGCACTTGGGCATCGGGGAGGAGGGGTATTTCGAATTCAAAGCCCGGGCGGGATTGTGGGAGGCAGTCCAATGGTTGGCAAATACTTTTATGTTTAAGTAGGAGGGAACGGATTTGTTGGGTATATTCGGCAAACTGGTCAGTAGTCGTACTGTCTATATCATTATCTACGGAAAGGGCAGTAGTGTGTTCTGTGGCGTTGTACTCGCGCAGCACGGCACAAAAGAACACAGTGTCGGGATCTTTTTTAAGTATCTCACGAGCCATAGTGTTGGCGTGAACCACATCGACGTTACTTGAGCGAGGTTCAATAGGGCATGTCACGGTGTGCCCGTCGGAGAACGTGAGTGAACCGGTGGTCCAATTGATATTTGGATTATGGTTCTTGAGAAAGGAAAGGCCAAGGACGGCGTCGAAGTTATTCTGTAAGGAGGTTACAATAAACTCAACGTTTGCCTGATATCCATTTATGTCTAGTCGTAATGTGCAGGACTGTGATGCCAGGGTTATACGGCCGTCTGCCATAATAATACGTATTTATTTTGTAGCGGTGCGGTATTAAATTTGCGCAGGCGGGCGAAGGCCTCGTCAATAAAACACAGTGTAGCGCCGGAATCTAGGAGCATAGTGAGCGGGGGTAAATCTGGGTGATCGGGTAGTTTGGGTTTTAGTAGTAGTAAGTCCTGATCGGACATTGACGTTATGAAAGCTTTATCAGTTTTCAAAACGGGGTTGGTGGGTTTTCTTAAAGGTTTTATTGGGGATATATGACTTACCTTTAGACTCAAGCTCAAGAGCCTTGATGTGTTCAGAGCGCATACTGTCGTTGTGCGCCGTCGCCGCCTGCTCGTCGACAGTGTTGTCGGCGAGGTAAACATCCGCGATCCAGTTGGTTGGTGGCATAGGCAGGTCATCAGTGGCAGTTGTGGCAGTGTGGAACAGAAAGTGCCGGAGGGGTATGAGTGGATGAGGCGGTACTTAGACAAGATGGGACGCCAGGATTTTCCGAGGTCGCTATTCCAGCGGGGTAAAACAATAATAGCCCGGGTGTTGTACGGGGACTCTTGACGCTGAGCTTCGAAGTGCTCGAGTATAGGCAGGGCAGATTCATCATACGGGGGGTGGATAAACACGGTATGGCCGACAGCCGATGTAGCAGTAAACGGATTATCGCGCGAACAAAAATTCGGGCAGACCGCGTCAAATGCCGAAGCGCAAGCGTCAAGGGTAACTGGGCCGTAACTGAAATTAAGGCGGGCAAACTCATCACGGTCAAAGGCGGTGGAGTCGGGTGGGCAGGCAGGTGGTCGGGCAGGTTTGGTTTTAGTGGCAGTGTGGGGGCGGCGCTGGGAATATTGCCGGACAGCAGCGCGTTTTTCAAATCGCGGACAATTTGGCAGTGGCCGTGTCGGCTGGGATGGCAAAGTCGGCAATAGCAAGCAAGAACCGACACAGCTCGCGCGAAGGCAACGAGTGTGTCGACTCGACAGGCAACGGGCATGAAGAGGAGGCCCGTCATGCGCAGACACCGGCACGCATGGCTCGGCCGCACTCTCAGGAGTTATCTCGTTCACTTGGGGGCAAGCCAATAGGCATAGTCTCGGGATGGGGGACAGACTCGGCCAGTTAGAAAGATCATTGATTGATTTACATTTCGACATCGAATCTAACTGGCCCCAAACCATCATTGACCGACATGGCGGTTCAAGTTTAGCTTAGTGATACCTTTAGCTGCCTTGTTGGCAGCCACAGTCTGGCGCCAAGCCTGCTTGTCAGCCTCGCTCGTCGACGAGCATTTCATGATGGAGTGGCCCATTCGGCCGCAGCCATCGCATTTTCCGTCATAGCGGTCATAGCCAGAAAGGCGGGGGGTGGCGGGTGTAGGGGCGAGATGGGGGGGAGGGGGGGGGTGGATGGGCCTGCGGAGGGAACGGGCCAGCACCCGGCGGATGTAGCGGTGCGGGGGGCATCGGCAGTATATTTGCGTTTGCCGTTTGGCGGCAGCGGCGAACTCGAGATCAATGTCTCAAGTGGCGGCAGATGGTGGAGTAGTAGTCGATCGGCTCGTCAGCGCGACGGCTCGCAGCCTCGAGGGCGACTTGAGCTGAGTGGGGTAGGCACGCTTGGATGACGCCAACGACGGTGAACTCGTCGTACCGACGATGTACCGGGAGCAGGTCGAAGGTGCGCCGCAGGTGTTGGGCCGAGCTTGATGGCGGTGCCCGGCAGGTGGGGGTGGTTAGGGGCGATGCGGAGGGCAGTGGCGTAACGCATGATGACGCCATGCAGGTTGGAGTTGGAGTGGAAGCATGCCACGAGCTTGGACTGGAAGTCGTCGATGTCTGCGAAGATGGTGGAGACGCTCACGCCGAGCGCGACTTCGCGGGACACGGGGGGGTTGTCGGCAGTTAGGCCGCGATAGGCCATGCCAGCGTCCGGCTCTAGAGGGAACTGGCGGAGTATCCATGCCTCAAGAGCAGGGGTCCAGTAGATGCCGGCGATGAGCTCACGGAGTTCTGTAAAAAAGGCGATGAGTTGGCGGACTTCACGGCGGTCGCCGAGAATGCGGGAGGCGTTGATGATGTCTCGAGTCGGGACGCGGGTTTTAGTTTTGGCGAGCTCCACCTGGATGACGCGGGCAACATGGGTGTCGATCTCCATGGCCTCGAAGCCAGCGGCAGCAACGGCAGCGGCGGCGCCGTGGTCAGCCATAGTAGCGGCGGCGGCGGCGCGGCGGGTGACGGGCATACGCAGTGGAAACGCAGCGGGGGATCTTTAACCAGAGCTCAGCGAAACCAATGTAAGCTTTAGGCGAGAGACTTTAACATAGGCAAGGAAAAGGTTTGCAGCAAAGGAAACTGTTACAGTTTGCCAAGGCATACACGGCTTTTGTATCACTATCCGTTTGGCAGTCGGTTTGCATGTAGGCATTTAGGTTCATGTATGCAATCTAGGCTTGCTGTCATCATGGGGGTCATCGGGTTGCTATGGCTGGTGAACGCATGGCATGTGGCGAGCATGTGGCAAGCATGTGGCAAGCATGTGACAAGCACGTGGCAAGCATGTGGCGAGCATGTGACATGCATGTGGCAAGCATATGTGTGTGGGTGGATGAGGAGCTTGGTTGCGTGTTGTTGTGTTAGTGTAAGGGAGTGAGTGATATGAGTATGACGGTATAGGCGTGTGGGTATAGGTAGGTATAGGTGGGTATATAGGTAGGTACAGATAACGCTAACATTCCATCCCGGCCCCAAAAGGTAGCCTACGGGATACGTAAAGGAAAGCGGGCGGGGTATATTTGGCAGACATGATTAGATAATCATGTTGCGTAAGCAGAAGGCGGAGGGAAGGTGTGTTACGGGCATAGACATGCAGCATATCGACATTTTTTGAGGTTGGCAAAGGGTTCCCATGAGTCGTGGGAATCGTCGTAGCCGGACCAATGCACAAGGAAAACTACGGCAGGGCCGCGGGCATGGTGTGGCGAGTGTTGGTCAATGCGGTGGTCGCGAATGGCATCGACGATATATTCGTCTTGCGGGGGCTCAATGCGGCTAGGTATGTTATCGACGGGAGTGTCTGGGGATTCACAGCGGAGCAGGCGAGATATGTGGAACAAGGGGTGGCGGACCATGCTGGTGGGCAGGCGAAGTTGGTAGGCTTGCGAGGAAATTTTGCGGACGATCGGATACGGGCCGATGTAACGTTGGCGGAATTTGCAAACTGGTTGGTTGCGGAGCAGGAGGTGTTGTGTGGAAAGCCACACTCTGTCGCCCTCGGTGAATTCGTCGGGACGAGTTATACGGTTGGCATATGCTATTTGGTATGCGTCGGCGAGTTTTAGTTCTTTTGTGATTACGGCATGGGTATGTTGTATCCGTGCAACGATATCAATGTGATCCGCGGGGTTGACCGGTTGAAACAATAGGTGTGCGGGTGTAAGCGGGTTCATGCCGTAGCATGCCTCGAACGGGATGCGTTTAATTGCGGAGTGATAGGCGTTGTTATAACTGAATTCGGCGAGAGACAAATTATTGAGCCATTCAGTGTGGTTTTGGTGCACGAAAGAGCGGAGGATTTGTTCAATGGTGCGGTGCGTACGTTCGGTTTGTCCGTCTGTTTGGGGGTGGTATGAGGAACTGATAATTAATTTCGTACGCAAAGAGCGGAACATATTTTGCCAGAAGGTGGAGGTGAAGCGGGGATCGCGGTCGGATATGATGGTGCGGCAAAGGCCGTGGTGGCGAAAAATATTATCGATAAACAAGCGAGCGAGTTGGGGGGCGTCTATATGAATACTGCATGGAGTGAAGTGGGCTTGCTTAATAAAAGTGCAGACAAACGTGGCGATAGTGTCGAAGCCATTTTGCGCAGGGAGGCCGGTGATAAAGTCCATGGAAATAACTTCCCAGGGTCGTGTGCCTTTGGGTAGAGGTGACAAAGAGCCAATGGGGCGTTGGGTGGAATTTTTTATGCGTTGGCAGGTCGGGCAGGTGCGGCAGTAATGTTTTATGGTTTTGCGTATGTTGGGCCACCAGAATGTTTTAGAGATGTTGGCGAGCGTGCGTTCTGCATCGAGGTGACAGGCCGCGTCGTGGAATTCCCGGATAATTAAGTTAAGCAGGGGTGTATCTGATGTTGGCAATCAGACCTTATCAGCCATCCAGTACAACTTGTCGTTGGTATCGAACGTAACGCCAATGGGGATGCGATTGCCATAATAATGTGTGTCGGTTGTGTAGCCGTGGCAGATGCGAACAAGTAATTCAGGATTGACTTGTAGGTGGCACATGGTCGAGAGGAAATCATGCATGTCCTCCAGATCTTAATCAAGAAGTTGAGTGTCGTGTTCAGTTGAGGCATGGTGTAAGTCTGGACGGCGGGACATGGCATCAGCTTCGTTTTGGGATCCTTTGCGATACAATATTTGTAGGACGGGTTTACCGGTGCGGGGGTGATTAGCAAGGTATGGGGAAATAACACTAAGCCACAGGGAGTGACGGCGGCCTAGCGCGGGCTGATCGGGTAAGTGGCGGAGTGTTGCGTGGTCGGTGATGACAGTTATGCGGCAGCTGCCTTCGATATAGCAGCGCCATTCGTTCAATGCGCAGACTACACCTAAAAGTTCTTGATCATAGGTGAGGTATCGAGTATTGGCAGGTTGTAAAACTTTAGCATAGTAAGCGCATGGTCTGAGGTGGCCGGCGGAGTCCTTCTGCAGTAACACAGCACCTAGGGCATACTTGGAAGCATCTGTTGAGACTTCAAACTCGGCGTCTGGGGCCGGTTGCAGGAGTCATTAAGACCGGGGCTGAGCATAGTGACTGTTTAAGAGCATTAAAGGCGACATGCTCGCGTTCCCCCCAAGTAAACTTTTTAGTTTTGCGGCAAATATCATAGAGAGGGGCCGCCATGTGGAAGTATTTGTGGACATACTTGTGATAGAAATTGCAGAATCCAAGGAACTGTTGTATTTGTTGTACGGTTTTAGGTGGGGCCCAGTCGCGAATTGCAGCAATTTTATTTTCGGAGGGGCGTGTGCCATGTTGGCTAACCATATGACCTAAATATTCTAGCTCATTTTTGGCGAAGAAGCATTTGGGCAATCGCAGCCGTATGTCGTTATCGGCGAGGAGGCTGAGTGTGGCATTAAGGTGAATCAAATGGTCATCGAGTGAGTTGCTAAAGACTAGTACATCGTCAAGATAAACAAGGATAAATGTGTTTTTGTGCGGTTGAAGGACGTTATTCATCCATCGTTGGAACGCCGAGGGGGCATTGGACAGGCCGAATGGCATAACCAGAAATTCGAACTGGCCGAACTGAGTTTTGAACGATGTTTTCTGAACGTCGGGGTCTTTGATGCGGAGTTGGTGATAGCCTAGGGCAAGGTCAAGAGCTGAGTAAATTGCAGCGCCGGAGTGCATATCGAGTAGCATGTCAGCGTGTGGGATTGGGAATTCTATTCGGCGCGTATATTCATTTAGTTGGCGATAATCAATGCACATGCGCAGGCCGCCATTGCCCTTACGGGCCAGTAGGACGGGTGCAGCGTAAGGCGAGAACGACTCTCTAATGAAGCCTTTGTCTAGAAAGTCATTTTACTGCTTTTTCAACTCATCCAACTCGGCAGGGGATAGGCGATATATTTTGCCGGGTGGCACTTGGGCATCGGGGAGTAGGGGTATTTCGAATTCAAAGCCCGGGCGGGATTGTGGGAGGCAGTCCAATGGTTGGCAAATACTTTTATGTTAAGTAGGAGGGAACGGATTTGTTGGGTATATTCGGCAGACTGGTCAGTAGTCGTACTGGCTATATCATTATCTACGGAAAGGGCAGTAGTGTGTTCTGTGGCGTTGTACTCGCGCAGCACGGCACAAAAGAACACAGTGTCGGGATCTTTTTTAAGTATCTCACGAGCCATAGTGTTGGCGTGAACCACATCGACGTTACTTGAGCGAGGTTCAATAGGGCATGTCACGGTGTGCCCGTCGGAGAACGTGAGTGAACCGGTGGTCCAATTAATATTTGGATTATGGTTCTTGAGAAAGGAAAGGCCAAGGACGGCGTCGAAGTTATTCTGTAAGGAGGTTACAATAAACTCAACGTTTGCCTGATATCCATTTATGTCTAGTCGTAATGTGCAGGACTGTGATGCCAGGGTCATACGGCCGTCTGCCATAATAATACGTATTTTACTTTGTAGCGGTGCGGTATTAAATTTGCGCAGGCGGGCGAAGGCCTCGTCAATAAAACACAGTGTAGCGCCGGAATCTAGGAGCATAGTGAGCGGGGGTAAATCTGGGTGATCGGGTAGTTTGGGTTTTAGTAGTAGTAAGTCCTGATCGGACATTGACGTTATGAAAGCTTTATCAGTTTCAAAACGGGGTTGGTGGGTTTTCTTAAAGGTTTTATTGGGGATATATGACTTACCTTTAGACTCAAGCTCAAGAGCCTTGATGTGTTCAGAGCGCATACTGTCGTTGTGCGCCGTCGCCGCCTGCTCGTCGACAGTGTTGTCGGCGAGGTAAACATCCGCGATCCAGTTGGTTGGTGGCATAGGCAGGTCATCAGTGGCAGTTGTGGCAGTGTGGAACAGAAAAGTGCCGGAGGGGTATGAGTGGATGAGGCGGTACTTAGACAAGATGGGACGCCAGGATTTTCCGAGGTCGCTATTCCAGCGGGGTAAAACAATAATAGCCCGGGTGTTGTACGGGGACTCTTGACGCTGAGCTTCGAAGTGCTCGAGTATAGGCAGGGCAGATTCATCATACGGGGGGTGGATAAACACGGTATGGCCGACAGCCGATGTAGCAGTAAACGGATTATCGCGCGAACAAAAATTCGGGCAGACCGCGTCAAATGCCGAAGCGCAAGCGTCAAGGGTAACTGGGCCGTAACTGAAATTAAGGCGGGCAAACTCATCACGGTCAAAGGCGGTGGAGTCGGGTGGGCAGGCAGGTGGTCGGGCAGGTTTGGTTTTAGTGGCAGTGTGGGGGCGGCGCTGGGAATATTGCCGGACAGCAGCGCGTTTTTCAATCGCGGACAATTTGGCAGTGGCCGTGTCGGCTGGGATGGCAAAGTCGGCAATAGCAAGCAAGAACCGACACAGCTCGCGCGAAGGCAACGAGTGTGTCGACTCGACAGGCAACGGGCATGAAGAGGAGGCCCCGTCATGCGCAGACACCGGCACGCATGGCTCGGCCGCACTCTCAGGAGTTATCTCGTTCACTGGGGGCAAGCCAATAGGCATAGTCTCAGGGATGGGGGACAGACTCGGCCAGTAAAAAAGATCATTGATTGATTTACATTTCGACATCGAATCTAACTGGCCCTAAACCATCATTGACCGACATGGCGGTTCAAGTTTAGCTTAGTGATACCTTTAGCTGCCTTGTTGGCAGCCACAATCTGGCGCCAAGCCTGCTTGTCAGCCTCGCTCGTCGACGAGCATTTCATGATGGAGTGGCCCCATTCGGCCGCAGCCATCGCATTTTCCGTCATAGCGGTCATAGCCAGAAAGGCGGGGGGTGGCGGGTGTAGGGGCGAGATGGGGGGGGAGGGGGGGTGGATGGCACTGTGAGATTCAGATGTGACATACGGGTGACGAAGCACTACTACTAGCGACTATTATTTATCCGTGAAGGCTGCTGCTGGTGGCGGTACGTCCATCCAGATACGTGCGAGTACATCCGGCGATATTGCCGGCGGGCGATGAATCCTTTTTGTAATCATTCTGGTAGTCGTACTAGCCCGGTGATGTGTTACATGGCACTGACGTATAAGGTACAAGGTTGTCCGTGTAGTACCGGGTAGTACGCGATATATTTATTAAGCCGGTACCGGGTATCTAGTACGAACCCGGGCGCGATGACGAGTCGTCCTGTGGATAACTACGACTATTAGTACATGGGAGCGCAAACCGCAGCTGTACGTATTTGGTAACACTGGGGAATTTTGTGTACATTATAGCTAGTACTGCTGAACGGGCCTGCCAGCCGTCCGATCAAAGGTCATCACATGGGCGGTTTGGCTGCCATGTTTTGCCAAAGAGTGCTCACGTTACATAAATATTCGCGAGGGGGAGGGCGGAGGCAGGCAGCGGCTTGCCGAAGAATGTTTGAATTACAATATTCGCCACAGCTGCCGTCGGGGGATTTGGCGGGGGGGGGGGGGGGGGGGGGGGCGGGCGTGGTCCCCCACCCCCCCCCCCGCCGCCCGCCGCTCCCGCCGGGGGAGTGAGGGGAGGGGGGTAAGGGGGCGGGGGCTACTGCTTGTTCTTGTTCTTGCGTGCCCGGGGGACCCTCCGCTTCGACGATCTCGCTGCCTCCGCCTCCGCCTCCGCCTCCGCCTGCGCCTGCGCCTCCGCCTCCGACTCCGCCTCCGACTCCGCGACCGTCAGTTTCTTACCTCGGCGCTTCTTCACTGGCCTCTTGCGCTTCTTGTCATCCGTCAGTGTCTTCACCACCCCGGCAGGCTGTGCCGTCGACGACGCCGCCATGAGCTTCCTTACCTTGGCGTCGGGACGCCCCCTGTGCCCAGACGCCCACAACAAGCCACAATCGTTTCGCCTTTAAGCGGCTGAGGATGCGGCCTCCTCGGCCACCACGAGTTGAGCCGCTGGCACTGTGGAAGCCTTGGCGTTGAGGTGGGCCTTACGGCGCTCCCGGACGAACCTGCGCGCGGCACAAGTTAGCCACGAGTGGGTGCGTGCTAATGTGGAGGGTGGATTGTTTTGTTGCGCGCCCACCTTTGTCACGCGTTTCCTCATGTCTTTCTCGTCCTCCTCGATGCCGGCGGCGCGGACACGCGAGACAACAAGGCTCGCCGCCCACTTTTGCCCGGGGGGCGAGGTCTGCCATGGCGCTGTGAGCGGTGAAGGGGCGGGGGGGGGGGGGGGGGGGGGGCGAGGTGGAGAAACTAACACCCAGTCGACGACCGCCTTCCGCAGCAGTCAACGACACATCGGGGGCGAGGAGCAGCGCGCCACTACTATTTTATATGCACGTATTGTCAAGAGCTAGTCGGTGCGGCATTGTGTCGGTGTAATTTCGCAATGTTTATTGTTGAAGTAGCACGGCGTAATGAATACGCGGTTTTCACCGAGTGAATCCGGGATAATGTGTGCGGTAGGGCGCGCGTATATGTGCGCGACGAATGTGCGCGCGCAGCGTTGTGCGGCGGTGTGCGGCGGTGTGCACCGATGTTAATATAGTGTGAACATTATATCAGCCGTAGACGATCGGGTCTGGCAGCACCGCCCGTGCTTGTAAATAAGCGACAATGGATCACGTCATGTTCCGGATGTACTCCTACACTTCCTCCACTTTGGCGGGTGGGGGGGGGGGGGGGGGGGGGGGAGGGGGGTCCTGTTCTTATTACTTGCATCGGTGGACGTGCTGGATATAAGGGTCACCGGGCACATCGCATGGTTTCGGAGCAGTTCATTCGCGCCTCCTCGTCTTGTTTGCAATCGTCGCCCTAATCCAATGCATGGTGAGTAGCGGGACACTGTGCCCCCCCCCCCCCCCCCCTACCCCCGGTTTATGTAAACAAATATCTAGCCGTGCATGCGCCGCAATCGGTACCCAATGAGCGGGGTATGTGACAGTGGTTTCGGAGCAGTGCAAGCATTCCGTGCGTGTGCACAAGCACGTACGATTGGGAATGAGGCGGGGGTTGCGGATGGAGTGCATTGGCGGTGCATAGAATAGCGTGTTCCCGGGGTTTTGGCTGCATCGGACGCCGTATTTCCATCCATCCGGCACGGAATGTTCGGTTTTCACACATTTGTGTGTTAATATAGTGTGAATATTACGCGTTTTTCACGCCGGGTGGATGGGCATCCGGCGTCCGATGCACCCCAAGTATTTGCAGCACGCTACTCTACGCACCGCCAGTGCACTCCGCAAGCCCCGCCTCCATCCGCGTCGGAACCGGTAGTAAGTGTTGTTGTGTGCGCACATCGTGACAACATTACACGGTGGCAATTGCAATTAGCGGTGAATAATGTGAAGGCGTTTTCGAAATCGACAGAGAATGAGGCGGGGGTTGCGGATGGAGTGCATTGGCGGTGCATAGAATAGCGTGTTCCCGGGGTTTTGGCTGCATCGGACGCCGTATTCCCATCCATCCGGCACGGAATGTCCGGTTTTCACACATTTGTGTGTTAATATAGTGTGAATATTACGCGTCTTTTACGCCGGATGGATGGGCATCCGGCGTCCGATGCACCCCAAGTATTTGCAGCACGCTACTCTACGCACCCCCAACGCACTCCGCAAGCCCCGCCTCCATCCGCGTCGGAACCGGTAGTAAGTGTTGTTGTGTGCGCACATCGTGACAACATTACACGATGGCAATTGCAATTATTAGCGGTGGATAATGTGAAGGCGTTTTCGAAATCGACAGAGAATGAGGCGGTGCTGGCGGAGTGCATTGGCGGTGCATAGAATAGCGTGTTGCTGGGGTTTTGGCTGCATCGGACGCCGTATTCCCACCCATCCGGCACGGAATGTCCGGTTTTCACACATTTGTGTGTTAATATAGTGTGAATATTACGCGTCTTTTACGCCGGGTGGGTGGGCATCCGGCGTCCGATGCACCCCAAGTATTTGCAGCACGCTACTCTACGCACCCCCAACGCACTCCGCAAGCCTCGCCTCCATCCGCGTCGGAACCGGTAGTAAGTGTTGTTGTGTGCGCACATCGTGACAACATTACACGGTGGCAATTGCAATTAGCGGTGGATAATGTGAAGGCGTTTTCGAAATCGACAGAGAATGAGGCGGGGGTTGCGGATGGAGTGCATTGGCGGTGCATAGAATAGCGTGTTGCTGGGGTTTTGGCTGCATCGGACACCGTATTCCCATCAATCCGGCACGGAATGTCCGGTTTTCACACATTTGTGTGTTAATATAGTGTGAATATTACGTACGCGCCTTTTACGCTGGGTGGATGGGCATCCGGCGTCCGATGCACCCCGAATCTCACCAACACGCTACTCTACGCACCCCCAACGCACTCCGCCAGCCCCGCCTCTTTCCGCGCAGGTCCTACGTTCCATTGTATGTATATACATACGTACATGTACTGCTCCGAAACCAGCCCAAAATTAATGAGTGCACAAGTGTAAATGGGGGGGGGGGGGGGGGGGGGGATGTGGCGGCGGGGCATCCACTCACACATACCCCGGCGATGCATGACAGATATTACATGCCGTGGCGGGTCGGCGGGCCGACCCGGCGGGCCGACCCGGCGGGGGGGGGGGGGGGGGGGGGATCTATTCAACTACACGTGCCACAATGTCGTTTCGTGGAGCAGTATATGTGCCCGGCCTCATTTATACCGCCCCCTACCTGCGCTGCATGGTCCACCCCTACGAATTACTTAGCACAAACCGCCATTACTTAATAGGAACCTAGCACAGCCAGGCTCATATGCCCGCTTTGCCGACCAACTTCTACGCACTTTCCGTCCCTCAACCGCCGGACATGGGGGTTAAGCCGCCAGCCTCGGCAGTTGCTTAGCCAGACTTGGCATCCCGTACCGTGTCCATGGCTTCGCAGCTCTGCCACCGGCACACGCCGAGTCCGGCGCTTGCTGCCGCGGGGTTGCGCACGCATGCACACACGGTAATATGCCGCCGACGCCGCCACGCTTACTTCCACCACCTTCGCCAGCCGCAGCTTCGCACGCCTTTCCGCCGACATACGAAAAGCACGAATCCCCCCCCCCCCCCCGTCCCCGCGTCATGTATAATATATTCGAGGCGACTATGCGGGGCGCAGCACACGCCGCGGCGTGGGTCGGCGGAGCGGCAGGCGGCGGGAGCCCTAATGGCCGGGCAGTATCGACACCCACGCAGGCACCGCCGCTCACCTCCGACGCGGATGAACCGCCTCCCAAAGGAAACATGCCGGTTGGTGGTAAGCCCAGCAGGCGTGGGGTGCCGGCGCCGGTACTGGTGCGACGGAGCTGTCGCGTCAGGAACCGCACCGCATGTGGAGCAACACATGGCGGTGCCGGCCCCACCTATGTCTAGGGCCACCTCCTCACAACACCCCGCCACGACGGCGTCGGCCACCGCCGACGGCGCCATTGCGGGGGGGAACGCCCTGCCAGGCGACGATGATGCGCCTGGTGCGCCGCGTCAGGAGGCGGAGGAGGCCGTGGTCGAGGCGACTGATCGGGCTGAGGGGGTTGTTGAGGCGAGCGAGGCTGCGCTCGCGCCACCCGCCCCGCAGCCACCTGCGGGACATGCCGACTTGCTCGTCGCCATGTTGACCGGAGCACTACGAGCAGTGGCGGGAGGCGGCCACATGCACTATCATGTGCGTGTCTTGACCGGACGCCCGTCATGCGTGGACTGCGGCCAACGGACGGACTGGGAGTGTTGCTGCGACGGCACCCCGGCTTTGTGCGGCCCCAAGTACCCATGCATGACGACCCATCAGCGGGCAGTCCCCTGCCCGACCACGGCCACGGTGAGGGCGGAGTTCCGCCATGTCAGGGACGCGTTCCACGACGCGACTCGCGCCGCCGTGTGTGAGGCGTCCGAGAAGGCACGCGCGGCTGGTAGGGTGCGCATGGTGAGGCGGCGGACGGCCCAGGAGATGAAGGAGAGCGAGACATGCCGTCAGTGAGGTCGGGCGCAATGTCATTGGGTGGGGCACACGGACGTTTAACACTTGCACTTTGCGCGTACTGCTGGGTTACATCCAGGCGGTGTCACACTATGCAACCGGAAAGGCTGCGTTGCTACTGCAAACGATGCTACGCCTCACTCGGTAGCAACAGCTGCCCCGCCCATCCCACTCGCCTTGGCGCCGCGCTGCCCCGGCCGCCGCGCCTTGGCGCCGCGCTGCCCCGGCCGCCGCGCCTTGGCGCCGCGCTGCCCCGGCCGCCGCGCCTTGGCGCCGCGCTGGGTATCGAGTCCTCCCCTCCCTGGTGAGCGCGTCCACCTGCGCCTTGCGCTCGGGGCCGTCCTCCTCCGTCACCACATTCTGCAACCCCCACCGCGTGACGAACCACGCAGCTCCTTGCATGCGCTTGTACATGTGCCCAAGCACCGCCAGTCGCGACACCGAACGCACCACCGCTGGGGACGCGAGCTCCTTCTCGGTCATGATCGCCTTCACCCGGGCCTCCTCGAGCAGCGGACCGGCGTTAAGAATGGAAAACGTTTCCATATGGTGCAAGCAGTCCTCCATGACCCAGCCGGACTGCACCGTCACCTTGCCTGACCCTGCAGTCATGGAGGGGAATGCCGTCACGCCCACGCCCAGGCCCACGCCCGGGGGGGGGGGGGGGGGGGGGGTTAACCTTTCGACTTCTTGGACACCGCAAACGAAGGGCGCAACCCGCGTCCATAGTTGCTGGGTATCGGGACTAAAGCCAGGCGCCGGTCTCCCTGCTTCATAGCTCGGAATCCAATGTGGCCCTGCACGGTGACAAATTTCCTCCAGAAGTCCCTTCCCAAGGCAAAAGAAAACAGATGGAACGGCGCGAGGGGGAAGAGGTTGACCATGCTGACATAGCCCAGGACCACATGCACATGGCACACGCCATGGCAGCCAGTGTTCTACTTGGCCTCCGCCAGCCGGGTTGTGTTGAACGCACGCCGGGCAAGGTGCGTGATTCACTGGACAAGTCATCGCCTTCATGGACGGTTACCAAGCGAGCATCCCCGTCCGCATCCACAGGGGGGTGCTCCTGGGCAGCCGCCATAGCCTCCACAACCTGCCACGCCGACCGAGCGGGTGCGTGTGATCCCATACAACCGCAGTTGAGTGGTGCCACCAGCACGCAGGCCGGGCCCACTCACCTCTGAACGCAGAAGGTCCACAATGTCACCGTCCTCGAAAACAACGCGGCACTGGGTCGCCCCGCCGTAGTCCTCCAACACCCACTCGGTAACGACGCCGGTTATCACGCCGTAGTGCCATACTCCCCGGAACTTCTTGGCGATGACCTTCATGTAGAAGTCACCGGGATCGCCTTTCCGTATCACGCCCTCATCGGCAGCTTCCACGTCCGCCGGCGGCCACGCAAGCGCGTCGATGTCCATACCGTCTTCGCCAACGGGGTCCTCCCCCACACCCATCACATCGTCCTCCGAGACCGGCGCCGGCGGGCCGTTTCCGACGGCTGCAGCTACTCATGCTGCCGCCCCTGTTGTTGCTGCTGCTGCTGCTGCCGCCCCTGCTGCTGCTGCTTGTAATAAGGCGGCCTTGCGGTGCAACTTAGCCGCACGCTTCAACGAGTGGCTACAGTTCGGGTATTTCCGGAAGTGCCGCTCTCGCGCCGTCCTTTCACTACTGCCCGTCACGATGCCGTGGCAGTGCTTGCATGTGTACACGCCATTCTTCGACACACTCGATATCCATCCCTCTCCCGGCATGCCTGCTGCCGCGCGCGGGGGGGGGGGGGGGGGGGAGGGGGGGGGGAGGGGGGGGGTTGAGAGTTGGGGTGGATGTAGCCCACCACCGGCAGGGAGCACAAATGCGAGTGCGCGGCTGTCCGCGCTTGGTTCAGCGGTGAGCGGCGGTGACCGCCAGGCGACCCCGTACTTCATGCGCGTGCTGGGGCGTTACACAATCATCAGCAGTTAGGGCGGCTGCATTAAAACGCGCACCTATATGTATCCCCGCTTTACTATGTCAAATGTATGTGACATATGTGGAGCAGTATACCGGGATAGAGTAGTATTTGCGGATATATACATATTGGCAGTATAACTTCTGTATCAGTATATATATTAGTATGCAGCATATATATACTAGCATACTAATATAATACTAGCATATATATATATATATGTATATGTGTATAAATATGCGGTGACGGCATTGCACATATGGATGATGGGCCATGGA